>JAJPUD010010980.1:43431-57634 GCA_023553655.1 Myrmecobius fasciatus | reverse complement strand
TTTTTTGTGAGAAATATTGTTTCTAAGACTCAGATTACAGATCTATAGAGCAAATCTAGGATCATACTTATCAATATGAGTGATAGATGTAAAATATTTCTTTTCTTTTTAATTTCCATTTGTGACTAAGCTATTTACTCATTTCAAGTTTGTAGTTATGCTGAGATTCCTACCTTTTTATTTTTAGGGTGAGAGTGAAGGAGAGAGAGAGAGAGATGCACATACCAGAAATGAATTATACTCTGCAGCCTTAAAAGAAATAACCCACCTTAAAAATAAGCCTAGATCCCTTATAAACAGATATAGATCCAAAGGTCACAGTGACCTCTCAACCAATGGACTAATCAACATCCTTATGGAGAACACAAACATCCACTGATATGGATTGGAAAGAAATAGGTAAAAAAACAATTTCATGAAAACACTATGAGTGAGATAAGAATAGAATAGCAGCAGATGAAATTGTTTAATGCAAGGGAAAAAAAAAACTAAGTAAATGTCATTTTATGAAAGCAGTCTATTAGCACCAGGCCTCCCCCAATTCTTTCTCCTTCTTTCATGTATATTGAAATTCTTATTCAGGATAGTTTTTCATCTGTCTTCTTTAGTAGTAATTAATTCCAAAAATACTAGTTTCAGTGTTTCTCTCCTTTAATTAAATACTGGAGGAGATGGCTAGACTGAGTTTGAGGAGATACAGAGGGATTTCAGGAGAGAATGGGAAGTGGGGGTATGGGGAATTTTAACAAGAGACAGGAGACAGATTGCAGGGCAAAGCTTCAGGAACTACTTTTTTGGCACCAAATTCCCTTGACTATCTCCCCTCACCGCTATTTCCCCCCACCCTTTTGAGCTTCTTTGTTTTCATCAGTTAGGATTTGAGTTGCTATAGTTAGGGATATGTCAAACATAGAGACTCCAATGCCAAGAGCCATTCTCATGAAAAATATGAAATTATTGGTGAAATAGAATTCATAGTTTTGATTTTTTAACGTTCTAATCCATTGTAAAAAACAAAAATCTCCCTGTCACCTTTATATCCCATCCAGCTGCTGTTCTAACTTGTTCCACTTCTCTATGGCTAAACTTCTAGAAACAATGATCAAAAAGTCTTCAAACTAAAAATAGAAGGGCAGAAACAAAACAGCATATATATATATGTATATATATACATATATATATGTATATATATATATATATATATCAGTCAAAGTACACACTGTAGAGAGTAGCAAGTCTGATAGAGGAAGAATATTGCTGCTGAGAAATAGTAAATCACTGAAACTGACATGTATTAAAACTTAAGATCTCGCGTCTCTGCACAAATGCACAAAATATGGGTAGTAGGAAAGTAGAACTAGAAATTGTTGTACCACAAGGTAAATTCAACCTCACAGGTAACAATCAGACTAGAATGACTTCACAGAAATATGGATACCAAAGACTCCATTTTCCAAAAGAACAGAAGAGAGGGGGTAAATGCAACAATAGTATATTTTAATAATGAGGTTATTCCAGAAGGAAAAAGTTTCCAGCTTTTCTCTTTTCTTTTTTTCCAAAAAATTCTATAATCTATCACAGACAATTGAACTACCAAGTAGTAATCACACACAAAAAATCATCTCCTGCCTCTGTGCTTTTGCCAACCTATCTCTCATTCCTAGAATGAGATTCTGTACTTAGAATCCTCATCTTTTATGAAGATTGAGGTCAGATGACACTTTTCTGAAAATTCTTCCAATATCTTTCATGTTATATCATTGTTTGACTTTTGTCTTTGTGTACTCAGGGTCTAGAACTTGTCATAGTGACTTTTATAATGTCTTGATGATTGACTAATTTCCTTTCATCCTTCTATCTTCTACAAAAGAATGATGATCTAACATTGGAGGCAAGTGCACAGCATTTTGAGG
Source organism: Myrmecobius fasciatus (assembly GCA_023553655.1). Taxonomy (NCBI): domain Eukaryota; kingdom Metazoa; phylum Chordata; class Mammalia; order Dasyuromorphia; family Myrmecobiidae; genus Myrmecobius; species Myrmecobius fasciatus. Next base: position 55,721 of record JAJPUD010010980.1, on the reverse strand, counting down.
GAAAAATCAGATTTCAGTTACTGTCCTGAAGTGGATGGAATATAGGAAGTAGTGTACAAGACCAAAAAAGAGGATGCTAATTAATATTATATATCTGTTAATGGAAAGCAAGGGACATGTTAGGGTTGATGTGGATATGGATGAAAATATCATGAGAACTGACTAAGGAAAAACTGTTTTGTAAACTGGTGATAGTTACATGTAACAGTAAGAAGCAGAAGACTGAGAATTAAGCTGAAAATAGGTGCTAGTCAAATAGTATAGGACAGATTTTGGGTCTTCTCTCCTCAAATTCACTTGTTCCACAATAACTGAATTGTTCATTTCATTTTATTGCACTTTCTAAGATTTTATTCCTAACTAACTAACAAGTTTGAATAACAAGTGTTTTTTTTATTTTTTTTAAATTTTGAAAATTACAAATAATTCTGCAATTGCAAAGAACTAGCAATCAGCAAGAAAGTAGGGCAAATGTTTTTTCTCCCAGCCCTGTATGACATCAACTGCATAAAGAAATGAGTATTTTAGCAAAGGAAAGAAAGTGGAGTAGAGACAAAATGTATCTCTTTTGTACTACACTGTGGGATTTAGCAAATTTAGCATAGGAAAACAAATGTGAACTGGTCTAAGGATCACTCTGAAATGAGCATGGAATATGAAGGAGAATTGAAAGACATAAAGTTAAAAGGTCATCTATTTCATGTGTGTGTGTGGTGTTTAGGATTTGAATGATTAGCTCTTTATAAGTGAGGGAGTATTCTTCTTCTTGATCATCTATTTGTTCTTTCCTAGATTCCTATGAATACTACAATTCAGATGGATTATGAATTAAAAGCAGAATTTGACTGTTGTTCAGGATGGCATCATTATTTTATATTATTCATTTTTAAACATATTTTCCAAGTTCTAAATAACTGAGTTGAAAGGGAACTTTGGGGAAAATAACCCATTCAGAAGTTGAGAAATTTCTGAAACAGAATATATAGTTCACTTCCATTCAGATTCATTAAATGTTTTACCCATATTTATTTTCAGGGACTAGATCATATTTCCCCCATCACCATTTCCACTTGTTACTATATTACTTCTTACGTATTCATAGATTTTGCCATCTTAGCACTTTGGGACCAATATATATATATATATATATATATATTTTCCAAGGACATAGATATGAATGATGAAAAACTTATTCATGGTTTGGGCATGGGTTGAAATTCAAGATCAAATGGTGTTATTTAATTCACAAAGACTTCTATGTCTACTTCTACTAATGATTCAGTTTTTCATTTTGCGTATTTATAAAATCTCTGTGAAATGAAAGTAAATATTTTATGAAGAACTCACACAGGGCAAGTGCTCACAAAATGGTCAGGAAAAAAACAATTCAAGGGCATTCTCAAGGTCTCTCTTAAGAACTTTACGCTCAATTATTTGACTTGGGAGACACTGGCCCAGCACCACCCATTGTGGCGTGCCCTCCTCAGAAAAATTGCTGTGCTTTATGAGCAAAGCAGAATTGAATTTATCCAAGAGAAACACAGATGTGTAAAATTAGAGAAGCCACGGAAATGTTCATAGGGACTATTTATGTCCAACTTGTGGCAGAACATCTCAAGCTCATATTGGTCTGATCAATCATAGTCAGACACACTGTAACTCGACTAACATAGTTGTATCATATTGGTTGTCTTTGAGAATGATGGACACCAATCATCCAACCATGACATGACAACATTCGAAAATTTATTGAAATGAAAACCTCAGAGAGCACTTTGAACCCCATAAGACAGATGTTACTCAAGCATAAGTAGGATAAATGTTTATTATCAAAACCTGAAAGTTTTAAGGGAAAACCATTGGGAAAATGCCAGAATTTCAAACTTAAAAATCAATTGTTATTAGTATTATGCTATTTTAGAACTGAAAGAATTTCCAGAGGGGATTATTTAAAATCCTAGGGAAATAGGATTTCCTACTAAATTTTTGAAAAAGCATCATCCCTATTCTTGACTAAATTCTTAGTGAAGGTACAACTACTACTTTCTGAGGCATCATGTTCCATTTTAAACACTTTGGAAACTTTTACTTATGTCTAATTTTGCCTTATTTTGAAATTCAACCTCCAGCCTAATTCTTAGCCTCCCCCATGCTAATCATCATATATTCCTTAAATCATAAATTGATCATTATATAGTAATGGATTGAGATCAATCATATCTGGAAACTCTTTAAGTTGTAAACATGCTTCTTAAGAAGGAGAGCACAGAATTAATTACAAGAATTAAATAAATTCAGCCCAGCATGTATGAAACATCTACTATACACTAACAATAGTGGTTAAGCACCAGGGATAAAAATATAAAAATTAAATTAGGGCTTGACCCACATCTAACACCACATACCAAGATAAGATCTAAATGGGTTCATGATCTGGATATAAAGAGTGATACTATAAGCAAATTAGAGGAATGTAATATAGTTTACCTCTCAGACCTATGGAGATGGAATAAATTTATGTCCAAAGAAGAACTGGAACTCTTAATTGAAAACCAGATAGATAACTTTGACTATATTAAGTTAAAAAGTTTTTGTACAAACAAAATCAATGCAGACAAGATTAGGAGGGAAGCAATAAAATGGGAAATCATCTTTACATTTAAGGGTTCTGATAAAGGTCTCATCTCTAAAATATATAGAGAATTATCTCATATTTATAAAAATTCAAGCCATTCTCCAATCAATAAATGGTCAAAGGATATGAACAGACAATTTTCAGAGGATGAAATTAAAACTATTTATAGTCATATGAAAAGGTGCTCCAAATCACTATTGATCAGAGAAATGCAAATCAAGACAACCCTGAGGTACCACTTCACACCTGTCAGATTGGCTAAAATGACAGGAAAAGTTAATGATGAATGTTGGAGGGGATGTGGGAGGGCTGGGACTGATGCATTGTTGGTGGAGCTGTGAACGGATACAGCCATTCTGGAAAACAATTTGGAGCTATGCCCAAAAAGTTATCAAACTGTGCATACCCTTTGACCCAGCAGCATTTCTATTGGGCTTATATCCCAAAGAAATCATAAAGGAAGGAAAAGGCCCCACATGTGCAAGAATGTTTGTGGCAGCCCTTTTTGTAGTGGCTAGAAACTGGAAATTGAGTAGATGCCCTTCAATTGGAGAATGGCTGAATAAATTATGGTATATGAATATTATGGAATATTATTGTTCTGTAAGAAATGGCCAGCAAGATGATTTCAGAGAGGCTTGGAGAGACTTACATGAACTGATGCTGAGTGAAATGAGCAGAACCAGGAGATCATTATAAACGGCAACAACAGTACTATATGATGATCAATTCTGATGTACATGGCTCTCTTCAACAATGAAATGTTTCAAACCACCTCCAATTGTTCACTGAAGAAAGCCATATACACCCAGAGAGAGGGATGTGAAATGTGGACCACAACATAACATTCTCATACTCCTTGATTGATGTTTGCTTACATTGTGTTTCCTTTATCTGATATATCATTTGTGTAGACAAAATTTTTTCTTGCACAACAATGACAAGTTTGGAAATATGTATACATGTATTCAATTTGCCAATATTTTAACATAATTAACATGTAGTGGATATCCTGCCATCTAGGGGAGGGGTGGGGAGTTGGTGGAAAAATTTGTAACAGAAAGCTATGTAAGGGTTATTGTTGAAGAATTACCCACACATATGTTATGCAAATAAAATAAAAAAAAAATAAAATTTATAAAAAAATATAGTACCCCAAATTGTATATCCAATTCAAGAATACAATGAAGCATTCATGCTATTTCTTTTATATACTATGATAACTATGGAATCAATGGAACTTCTGCTAATTAGCTGTTTTGTCAGTCATATCATATGGGGTTTATGTTTCATTAAAACCTATAAGTCTCCATCAAAAAATATAAAAATTAAACAGCCCTTGCTCTCAAAAAATCATATTCAACTAAAAATAAAAAATATACCTGAATAAATATAATACCAAGGATGTTTGAAAGGGAGATAAAATAATTAAGTGAGTTCATCGAGAAAAAAAAAAGATTAACTATAATGGCCAATTAAGTAGACCCTGGAAGATAGAATCTTGATAGATGGATATGTTAATACTTCTAGTAATGAGAGATGGCTTATGAATATGACCTGAGATGAGAGATAGAAGATTGAATACCAAGAAGAGCTAATAATTCATTCTTGTTGTTAGATGTTATGTAAAGAGGAAAATGGAAGACAACAGTTGCTTACAAACCTATGAATTGTTTCTAGAGACTGTTTTGGTATTACTCAGTAGAGTTTACATGTAATTATATCTTAAATGAATTAAATTTTGCTGTCTTCCAGTTTTTTTTCAGAATTCAGCTTTCTCAATTTTTGACTCTCCTGATAGATACTTTTTGCCCTACTAACCTGAGAAACATGTAATCTTGAGATAGTGATAAATCTCCAGGTAGTCAGTCTTTTTTTTTCAATACTTTTCTTTCCCTATCTGGAGCACATTTCCTAACATTTTGTTTTAAGTGAAAAACAAATAGAACTCAAATCAAAACTAAGAACTTTATAATATTTTCCTGAATTTTTGTCTCTCCCTCTGTCCCTCCCTCCTTCTCTCTCTCTCTCTCTCTCTCTCTCTCTCTCTCTCTCTCTCTCTCTCTCTCTCTCTCTCTCTCTCTCTCTCTCCCTCTCTCTCTCTGTCTGTCTGTCTGTCTGTCTTTCTATCTCTGTATCTATTTTTTTTGACAAAATGATCCATTTAATGTTCCAGAGAAGAAAAATGATATATGCATAGCTGTTCCTTGACAAAAATTATTTTCACAATTGTGTAAATAATAGTTTTGAGAGGGGAAAGGCTAGAGGAGATGACTAGCTAGTGTGCTGTTAAGTGTTTCAATGAAATATGATTCACCATTGATATAGTGAGGTGACTGTGATTGACCAAAAAAAGATTGATGGCTACATAGAATCAATAGGATTTGACATAAAATCAAGAATCCTCCTTATCATTATTGGAGCCACTTCCGTTTTTAGACTGAGTAATTGGCTAGGATATCCCAAGGCATTGAGATATTTCTGCTTCTAAAGGTCAGGAACTTCATTATCATTCTTCTCCTATTGCTCTTTAATTCAAGAGAGCATACAGGTAATGTGTGGCAGTGATAAATGTCTTGAGCAGAGCGAAGGCACATCTAAGACATTCACCTAATTCCCCTAAAAGCCACTAGGAGTCCATTCTGAGCATGGAAATTTGGCATTTCAAAGGTATTGATACAGGGAATGTTACATCATTTATGAAGAACAGAGAAATCTAATTTGATGGAATTGCAGAGTTTGGAAGTTGGGAAGACTCTGAAAGAGGTAGTTTGGAGCCAGTATGGAAGTAATGGGTTTTAAAAGCTAAGGTCCAAATGTGTTCCTCAGATGTGGCCCTAGGTGAGAAGGAATCAGAAGGTACCACGTGAGTGCAAAAGTAATAGGGCAGGGATGCTGCTGGTTCTTTCAGGAGCAGAATGTTCTTGGTTTTGGTTCCAGGTCACATAAGAGAACCAAAGGTTATAGCCATTGGAGTGTTTTCAGGGAGTAAAAGCGGTCCCAGCATAGTGCTTCTGCTAACTGTGACTTGAAGAAGGAAAGGACTGCAAACATTGTATTCAGTGTAAAACTTAAAAAAAGTAAGTCAGTGATCTGAGGCCAGAAGCACAATCCCTCACAGCCTGGATCTAGAGATGATTATAAAAATAAGCAGCTGTAAATAAATAAGAAACAGGAGAAAGAACTCAAGCATTGACAGTTATAATATATAGTATTAGAGTATAGTAGAACTGGAGTTCACCTTTAGAGGAAGAATAGTGAAGCAAAAAAAAAATCAAACAAACAAACAAAAAACTTGACCTAAAATAATTCATAGAATTTGAAAGACTTTAAAAACCATAGAAGAGAGATTGAGAAAAAAATAGAAATCCCCGAGAAAGAAAGTCAACCAAGTAGAAAAGGAGATCCAGAATCTTAAGAAAGAAAATAACTCTTGAAAAATTAGAATTATCAACAGAAAGCCAATGAAGTTATAGGAGACCAAAAAAATAAATAAAACAAAATATAAAGAATGAAAAAAATAGATGAGAATATGAAACATTTCACAAAAACAATCATTCTGGAAAACAGATGAAGAAAGAAAATAAAAATAATCAGGCTTCCTGAAAGCTATAAAAAAGAATCTTGATGCAATGATATGATATGTAGTTATAATTTTTTTTCTGAAACATTAGAACAAGAGTGGAAAGCAGAAATAGAAAAAAAAATCCACCATTTAAAACCTCAAAGAGATCATAAGAGAAAAACACACAGAAATTTTTAGCCAAAATCCAAAATCCCCCAGTTAAAAAGAAAATATGAGTAACAAGAAAATAAATTAAGCAACAAGAAAAAAATCAGATACAACAAATATACAATTAGAATTACAGAAGACCTAGCAGCAGTTACATTAGAAAACCACAGGTCTTAGATCACTAGACATCAAAGAACAAAATAACTGGGAATGCGGCTGAAAATATATTATCTAGCAAAGTTTAGCATAATCCTAAATGAAAAAATAAATCAACTAATTGCTAGACTTTCAGGATTTTTTTGCAAAAAAAAAAGTCCTGTCCTTAATAGAAAATTTGACATAGAAGATTTAAGAGATATATAAGATAAACATAAAACACTAATTAAAAGTTACTCTATAAGAGCATTTAAAAATTTTTATAGATGTGAAAATATAAACTATATGTCTAAAATTGACTTTAGTAATTGGGTAGACTAAAAGAAAAGTACTGAGTATGATTTGATTCTAAAAAAGCAAAATTATATTAAAAAAGTAGAAAAGAGTAACTATCTCATATAAATGAGGTATAAGAGGAAGAAGTGTTATAAAGGAATTAGATGGGAGAGGGAAGTTGTTAGTTCTGGAACTCTACTGCCATCAGAAATGGGTTAAAGGGGGAAGTATACATACATACATATATGAATTTTTAGAGGGAATCCTATCAGATCTAGGTCAAAAAGAAAACAAACACATTTAGAAGTGAATAAAAGTCTTCTAAATATATAAAGAAATAAGAGGCTAAGGGAATAGAATAAAAGAGGGTATAAAAAGTTGCATACATTAATTAAAATGGGATAAAGAATGAACAACACAAACACACTCATATATATGTATGTGTATATATACATAAACAAACAGATACACATATGCATATAGATACATATATACATATACATACATAAATACATATATATATATTTATGGAAGACTGAAAAGTCTTTTAAATTCATATAGAAATAAGAGCAAGGAGATAGGATGGTGGAAGAGCATAAAGGAAGCATTCTTATGGGAAGGCTAGCTTAAGTAAGAGCAAGGCAAGGTAGGGAATAGAAGTAAAGGACAGAAGAGGGTTAGGAATAGGGTGAGAAGAATAGTTTGGAAAAAAGAAAGGAGAAAAATAAATAAGTAAATATATATATATATATATATATATATATAAATACCTTAGAGTTGGAATTGAATAGATTCACTCATAAAATAGAAGCAGAGAGTAGACTAGAAATTTGAACTTAACAAGATGTTGCTTTTAGAAAATGTTACAAAAATTAGAGGTGGGCATACACACATATCTATATCTATATCTATTTCTGTTTGTTTATCTATGTTTATCTGAACCACAGCATCTGTCTCTGTCTCTTTCTTTCTCTCTTTCTCCTTATATCTATATCTCAATATAGATTTCTATATTTCTATCTCTCTGTATATTTCTATATCTATATATTTCTAGCTTTATATCTCAAAGTTCAATTGTAGTCTTTTGTGGGGCTGGGGGAGGAAAAGGGGAGAAAATAAAGTAAAAGTACAAAACAGAGAACAAAAGAAAACCTCTCATGAAGTAAAGAAAAAATGGACAGCTCTGAACACAATGTGTAGTATTTATTGTATAGGCTCTCTTGGAATGGAAATATATTGCTTTATATTTTGAATCCTTTCATATTATGCTGTGCACATGACTATGTTTTTTTTTTCTTATTTTGTATCTAAGTTTAAAATAAACAAGGAAAATAAAGAAAATATATTTTATTGCTCAACTCAATTCACCCTCCAGGAAAAAAAAGCTAACAAGAAAATATTATATTTTAACATAGAATTAATGCCAAGGCACTGGAGTTGATTGAACTGATACAATAATATGATAAACTCTAGCCTGTGAAAAATTACTTTGGCAACTGTGAGAAAAATGGTTAGAATAGACGCACCAAGCAGGGATACTTATTTAGATGCTAACCAGGTAATTTGTGTGAGAGGTAATAAAAGTTTTAACTGTGAGTAAATAGAAATAAGATTTAAAAATTGTTTTACAGATAGAGAAAGTTTTACAAACTGACTCTATATGTACAGTGAGTGAGATTAATGAATAGAATGGAGCATCAAGATTAAAAACCTAAGAGAGTAAGAATATGATAGTGCCTTAAATAAAAATCAGGAAGTCTTGAAAAGAGGAAGATTTAAGTGAAAAGCTAACAGGATCACTTTTGTTCGTGTTGAGTATAACACATTTTATAAATAAAATATTATAAATAAAATATTAAAATATATAAAATAAAATATAAATAAAAAATAGGCTTTGGAGTAAGTAATTGCAATTGGTCAATCAGTACACATTTAGTTAGTGCCTACCACGTGGTTGACACTTGGTAAACACAGATGACACAAAGAAATGTTCAAGAATAGTCCCTAACTCTCAAGGAACATACATTCTGAAGGGAAAAGAAAATATGTCAGCAACTATCTACGAAGAAGATATAAAAGAAAAGTCTTTATAATCAATTGAGAGAAGGTATTATAATTAAAAGGGATTGGGAAATATTACTTGAAAATGGTTTTAGCTTGAAATTTAAAGAAGTCAGAGAAAGAGAGAATTTGCATTAATCAGAGCTTCAGGAGCTGCAAAGCTTACATGAAGTCAGTAACCTATAATGGTACCTGTTAAGAAAGAGCCCAGTTAATATTTCTGTGCTATAGAAATGTTAATCATTGTTATTTTTACTCAGTGTTCTAAGGGAAATGGTATATTTCAAGAACTTAAATCAGGTTCTGTCTATGAAGTACTTTATCCTTAGACTAGAGATATTTTAACATAAATGATCATGGAAATTCTTATCAAAGGTGTTTTTTTTTTTTTATTTTGTGGCAGCATAGTTTGCAAATGGATGTAGGATGCCTTCTGGATATTAAAGTCTGACAGATGTTTTTGTTTACAGATGTCATTTTGCCATTCCTATCAACATTTAAAACATTTTATATACAACTATATGAGATCCACAATTATTCAAAAGTGTCATGTGACTATTTATACTGGATAGACAAGGTGGATAAAAATATATTTTCTTCAGATCAGAAGAAGTTGATAATCCAGACTAGAGCATTTATACATCAGTAAGCATGTCAAACAGTTGGAATAAAGAAAAATAGGCTAGAATTAAGCAGGATAAAGAAAAAAGGCTAGATTATCTTTGTGAAATTGTAATACTGCTTTAAGAATCTCAAAACTTTGATCATTTACAATGCATTTTGCTCTTTAAAATAAATTTGAATTTGACAGATATTTCTATATAATGGCAAAAAAACAGAGATTGCATATAAATATTTTAATCTATTACATATATCTTATTTTTATAGCATATATTAACATGGTTTTACCAACACTATTTTTTTCTTTTTCTTATTCTGACTACTTTTTATATTTTTAAAATGTTATTTTTTTTCTTTTTTCTCCTTAATAAATGAAAAAAGCAATAAAGCAATATTATTGGCCTCCACATCCCTATAATGTCTTATTCCTCAAAAAGATTAAAAAACATATGCATATGTAACTTAATGGAATTATATTAGACATATTTATTATGTTTTTATTTTTTCCTTAAGTATACTGTAGATTATCATTGCCTAAATATTTATTATCAAAAACACTTTTAAGAGGGTTTTTTTTGGTATGAACTTATTTAATTGGGATAGAGACTTCCTATTGAAGAAGTTTTTTCTGTCAATATACTATACAACAGAAAAATTGACTTAGAAAACTACATAAACCACAGAGAAATTAAATGACATGCTCAGGAACACAATTACTAGTATCAGAAACCAGATTTAAAACTAGACCACCTCAAGACAGAGGCTGGTAATTTATCCATCTTACTACACTGTTTTACAACAGGTTTGCCTAAGGGTATAAAACTCATCAGCACATAAAATAGTCACTAGTGAACTGAAAACTCATAAAATGAGAGTCCACTCAAATATCCCTTCACATTTAACACTGATGTAAAAATAATCTTCATCATTGTCATGGTGACATTGAACAGAGTGAAAATTTTTGTCAAAGTCTCTTTTTGATTACAAGTACAATAAAAATAAATTGTTTGCATATGAAAGGATTAAAAGGTCTTTAGAAAAAACTGATAAAATCTTTAAATATTTTTTCAAACATGAAATAATAATTGACTAATAAAAATATATAACTTACCAAGCAAAAATTATCTGTGCTGTTTATTCTAAAAATTAACAGAGTTGCAATTATAACAAAAATGATAACTAAAGACAAAGCATACTTATTTTTCATTTTTTTAAAGTAAACTGCAAATCCAAACTTTTTTTCTTTATATATTTTGAACTGTTCATTCGAATTTTGAATGGAGTTATAAGTGGCCTTTTCCTTGTATCAGTTCTCCTAGCATAAGAAGAATCTCCTGTATATCAACAATTCCATTAGCATTTTAATCTTAAGAGTGTGGAAGTAACGTTTATAATCATTTCTGTAAGTAATGTTTATTTTCTTTTCTTTTTATTCCATTTGGAGGCATTTCCAGAATACTAACTCAAAAATAAAGTATGACCCAAAAATATTATTATCACTTTTAAAGGTGGGCAAGTCAGTTGGTGATATGTTACTTTCTTACTTTTAGCAACTACTTTTGAGGTTTCAGAGGCTTTGTTGTCACTTGAAACTAAAAAGGTTTACCTAAGAAAACAAAGCTTTTCAAATAAAAGGAAAAATAGCAAAAAGCACTTGAGGTTTCTTTTCTCAGTAAAAAGGATCCTCAAGGTCCTTTTGAGGTCTGTGAAGTTTAGCTTTTAACACAGAAAGGGGGGGAAGAGGGAGAGAAGGAGAGAGGGAGAGAGAGAGAGGGAGAGAGGAGAAAATAGGGATAAATAAAGGACCCAAAGCTGAGGAAACTGAAGGGAAAGTGAGAAGGTCGAGGAGAATATTGTGATTGGAGAACAGAATTTCAATGTTCAAGGGAAGTGCTTTTCTAACTGGCAAAATCCAAGTCAAATGAAGAAGGGGGAATTTGGATTTGATTATGTATAGAAATTGTACAATCATGTTGCTTCAGTATTTGTGATATGAATACGAACGTCCCAAAAATGGAGAAGAATTTTCAGATTATGAATTCTTTGAAAGAGTTGGAAGCATGATCAAGCATGTATCTAGACAATAATAATGACGAAAGTAAAATAAATGCATTGGAAAGACTTCCAAAAGAAATATTAAAGGGCAAATAAAGGCAGAAGAATGGTCATAAAGCAGCAATGATGGCCTTGGAGTGTGCTAATCCATCTTCTCCATCCTTCGAGTTTCAAAAGCTAAGAAAGTTAAGTTCAAGAAAGATTTGTATCCAACAAAATGGTTTCAAGAACTATCCTATACTCAGCTGAAATCAAGGCATTCTTTTAAGTAAGGAGATAGAAGAAATGATGAGCAGAAAGTTTAACAAAATATAGGAAAATTTATTGAAAATAGAGGAAGAGCTCCAAAGGACACAGTGTAAATGCTAGCATTGGAAAAAAAAGAAAGTATAGATGATCAAAATAATTTGAGTCCAAGAGGAGGGCTAAGAGGAGGTGATATTTGGCTTGAATCAGATATGGTACACTTCAGTGAATACTTAGAAGCAGAAGACATTGGTTCAAGTCATTATTTTGTGAAGTTGCTTCTAAAACTTAATTCATCTATTTCCTGAAGAGATTAGTGCTCCTGCTATTTTATTTAAAGGGATTTTATGGACAACATGCATGTTTTTGTTCTTGTTTTTTGTTCCACTAGAAACATGGATATCATCAAAGATCTGGCTCAGCAATATCTATATTTAACCAATGTCTACGTCATAAAATCCAGAAAGTTTCAAGCCACTCTTCAATAGATAAGTGGTCAAGGGATAT
>JAJPUD010010980.1:16211-43031 GCA_023553655.1 Myrmecobius fasciatus | reverse complement strand
CAGGCCCAATGACTTTGCAAAATTGATATCCCACCTTATTACCTATGTACTAGTGAGGCAGGCTGCCTGTACAGTTGGTTGGTGACTCATAAGGAATGAGGCACTACTGGGACAGTATTTGAAGTCCTGTCTTCTGCAAATTGTCAGAAAAGTAAATGTTTACTAGTTGACTAACAAGTATAAAATTCCATAATTGGCCAGTAGGTGGTACAGCCATGAGAGATTTAACTAGATTGTTTAATGCCACTTGGTCAGATTTTTTTTTTTTTTTTTTTTGCTTTTTACTGAGGCAACTGAGATTAAGTGACTTGCCCAGTGTCACACAGCTAGGGAATGTTAAGTGTCTGAAACCAGATTTTAACTTAGGTCCTCCTGACTTCAGGGCTGATGCTCTATCCACTGCACCACCTAGCTGTCCCAGCTTGGTCAGATTTTCACCTAAATTATAGTATCCTTAAAAATCTCTATAAAATTCTTGCTATAGCTCCTCTCTCTCCCTCTCCCCTCCCCCCTCTATGTATATATATATATGTATATTTATATATATATATATATATATATATATATATATATATACATACATATATACACACACACACACACAGAGTAATAGAGAATGATACATATATCACTCTTTCAAAGATTTTTAAATTGTGAAAGTTTCAATTAGATCCTATCCTTTATTCTCGTCATTTGGGACAATTTTTCTGATTCTAACCATGTGTTGTCCCTGAGTGGTTAAGATGAAAAAAAAATATGGGAAAGAGAAAAGGGAAAGTATTTCATATTCAGAAGCCATCAGTATAGATTTCAGGTCTAATCACATCAGTGACAGAGGTTACACAATGGCAGCCAGTCTAGTTTCTACTTGGTCTCCGGAAACTGATGTGTCTTGAAGCAGCAGACACCTTGGTTCACACTTTGTTGTGGCTAATTTAGAATGTGATCCATCTCTGCTTATGCAGGAGTTTCATCTCAGTGGAAGCCTCAGAAGTCACAAGCAGGAAGCAGACTTTTTTTTTCTTTAATATTTTTCTTTCAACTGCCTGTTGTTCCTGGAATGACAGACCATCTCACAAGGTAAATGTAAGAGCAAAGGTGGAGAGACAAACTGAAAGGAAAGAATTGTGCGCTATATTTCATTCTCAAAGTTGGAATCAATGACTGGGTAAATGAAAAAGGGTTTATTTATTTTGAATAGGAAATGGAAAACACACACACACAATCCCTTCCTACCTCCCGATCTCTCAACTTTCCCTCCTCAAAAACCATATTCAGTCAGATCTTTCCTGTGATAATCTCTTACTCTATTTACATAAGAACATTTTTTTTTTCAGGAGCTCTTGGTGTCCTTTAGAATTGAACCATGTTTTATTTAGTTCAGTGTCAGACATCAAGTTAACCAACCAGGTTTACTACTGAGTGACTAAATTCAGTTATTTTCCTGGAAATTCAGTTTTACCTACCCACTGTGTATATGGTTATTTTTTTTTCTTTTTTAACAATCATCCTATAGCTGATTGGCCACCAGATGACCTAGGATAAAACAGAAAAAAGTGCTTTAAATCTATGTCCTGCTTCAGTAAATTAGGGATATAATTTTACTAGCATGAGTGAATCTATTTATACATTCTATGTTCTGTTCCATTTTTTTCTTTAAAATCTTCCATCCATAAAACACTTCCAACCTTTTATACTATTTCAACACTTCTCTTTGGATGATTTCCAGCATTCTGTTACTAAGTAGTAAACATTGCTAAAATAGGGAAGTTAGTTTTACTGTTGTTGAATTTTAAAATAGTTTATGGTTATAGAATAAAAGGTTTACACAAAATTTGCTTTTATTTAAAGTGGATACTATATTTTGTTTCTATCCTTGGAGTTCTTTGATGATTGCTGGTATTTCAAATTAAGGTCTACATCTAGATAAATAGTCAGAAAGACAGACAGATAGAGAGATAGATGGATAGATGGATAGATGGATATGTGGATAGTTGGATGTATGGATGTGTATGTATGTATGTATGGATGGATGGATAGATATAAAGTGATATAGAAAGGTTCTGGACTTGCATTCTAAAGCCCTAGTTTATTTCATCTTTCTCCCATTTAAATACTGTGGTTCTTTAGGGTGAGCCAGTTTCATAATCAGTTTATAATCAGATGGTTAGATTTATATGGTTTGCAGGATGCATTTTATCTTTGCTATTCAATGATGGTCCAATTGCATATGAAGATGTGCATAAGCCTAAGGAATATGCTGCTGCTAAATGACACTCACTTCCTGTAATCTGTAATAACATAACAGTTATAATGAAAAGTCAGACACTACAGAAAACTAACTGAACAACAAAACAAATTGATAATCTAATGAGTGTTCACAAGAAGATATATAAAAAAAAGATTATGAAGGACCTCCAGTTCATGCCATATGAGGATTGTTTAAAGAAACTTGAGTTGTTTAGCAAGGGGAAAAATCAAACTTAGGGGGGGTCATTATAGCTGCCTCTAAGTATTTAAAGGACTGCTTCATGAAAGAGGGGTGGAATTTTTGATACCATAATGTACATGAAGTGACAAGGAATAAAAATTATCAAGCAATAAATCTGGATTTGAGAAGGACAAAGGGAGGGATGAAGGGAAGGAAGGAGGAAGGAGAGAGATAGTGAAAGAGAGAGGGGGGAGGAAAGAGAGAGGGAGGACGAGGAGAAAAAGAGGAAGAGAGGGATTGAGAAGGGGAGAGGGAGAAAGAGAAGGAGAAGAAGAGGGAGAAAAGGAGAAGTAAAGGGAGAGGAGAAGGAAAGGGAGACAATGATAGAGACAGAGAAAGAGATTGATGTATGCAAAAGAGAAAAAAAGATTTTTCTCAGAAAGGGACAATTCCTTCTTATATTGGGTATTTAAGTAAATATGAAGATAATTAAATCTCAGCTGCATTTTAAAAAGGAATTATCATCCAGGTAAGATTTGGACTAATTAGCCTATGAGATCCTGTCCAGCTCTGAGAGTCTGTCAAATTACCTTTTTAGGCTAACAATAGTCCACTAATTTCAAAATACCATTTATATAGCCCAATTAGTTATGCTGTTTCAGTATATATATATGTTCCTAAAAATCACCCCACAATGCCAAATTATTCAATCAAAACCACAGAGATCATGGGAGAAATAGGGTTGGGACACAAACTCAAAACAGCATAAATGACAGGTAGAAAAGAAAGAACCTAATGAAAATGTTAGCACAGTTTTATATATTTTAAAGGTTTAAGGAATATATTCAGCTATTGTTCCAATCATTTTCACTCTTGTCTGATTCTTTGGGACCCCATTTGAGGTTGTCTTCGCAGAAACACTGGAGTGGTTTCCCATGTCCTTCTCTGGTTCATTTTACAAATGAGGAAATTAAGGCAAATAGGATTGAGTGACATGCCCAGGGTCACACAACTAGTAAGTGTCTGAGGTCAGATTTGGACACAGGAATAAGAGCGTTCCTTACTGTAGTCCCCAAACCAATCCAAAATGTAGCACCTAGTGGCCCCTAAGAAATAGTAAGTACAAAATTAAAGAGGGATAATACTTATGGACTCAAAGCTACTTGGAAACCTGAACTCTTATTCCCATAGAGCCCAGATTGGCGAAACAGTATCATTGTGTTTAAGAGGACAGGACCTGAGTTCAAATGTCCAAGAATAGTGAGAAATTTAAACATAAGCAACAGGAATTAGCATTATGCTGAAATAATGTCATTTCTCTCTCTCTTTCATATATATATAATATGTATGTAATATTTATATATATGAAATCACATTTGAAAAAATTACATTATATATAATTATATCTGGACAAATTTACATTTAAAAACAAGGATTATATGGAATTAATTCTATGACTAATTAAATTCTGTATATATGGAACTTTTTTTAGGCTTACAGATCATGTGAAATTATTTTGATATCAGTTTATAATGTTATAAAATAAGTTAAACCACAACTAAAAAAGATCTTTTAAAAAACATAGTGTTATTATACCAAAATAAGCATGATTCTTTCTAATTATTAGAATTGTATTATCTAAGCTTAAAGTTTTGTTGATGACTTTTGTGAATATATCTCAATTATTCTCAAATATAATACCAACACTACCACCCATAAAAAAAATCTCCCATGCCCTAGAGAAGATCAGTTAACACTAGACCAAGCCTTACCCAAGCTAGAAGAGGTATACTCCAAGTCACTACTTATACCTCAAAGGCCTTAGCTGTCAGCTTCCACAGCCTCAGACCCTCTGTTTCTTTGTTGAGCTGCCAGGATTTAGAGCCAAAGGTTTTGAGGGCCTTGTATTGTATTAATAAAATTGCAGCTTCATTGGGAACTAGTTCAATAAAGGAAGCTTGTCTGACCTCATTTAACAATGTTTCTGGCAACGAAATATGATGAATTGACAGCTCTGAAAAGTGAAGTCTTATATTTTTGTGTAATACAGATAGATCACTAGGGAGAAGGGGTGGAGAACAATTAGGTATAGAATAAATTGGTTTCCTTTAACCCCTCTCACTAGTTTGAGTGCAATCAGTGGGGAGGGAGAATTGCATTCTCAAAGGAAACTTGGATTTTTCTTAATTTGTAAAGACCAAATTGCCTCAGAAAAAGAGGAAAGAAATAAAACAAATGGTAAATTGATCATGAGCTCTGTCTGAAGATCAGCTGCCAAAATTCCTTAAAGTAACAGGTGGAAAACCACTTAAAATGGAGAAGAATTTTTCTGCTTATACACACTAGCATTTGATGTCCAGTGAAAAGATAAAAGTAAATTAACAGCTCAAATTACTCTGAGTCACTGATGAAATTATCTCAATTTTCATTAGAGATTATATTGCTGCCAAATTATTCAGTGGTTTCTAAAGTTTTTTTATCAGCAGCAGATGTTAAACTTGTTGGGGGGCAGGAAAAACTATAGCAAAAAGCAAGAAACAAGATCACAGTTCTCCATCACCAACCAAGTAATATCATTACATTGACACAAAAGTAATAAAATTTTTTATTACTGAAAGAAAGTGTTATATTTATTATTACACTTAACAACAACAACAATACTTAACCTTTGTTCATTACAAGCCAGGTACTGGGCTAAAAGCATTGCAATTATTATCTAATTTTATCCTCATAATGAACATTGGGATTTATTATTGACATTTTCTTATCCCTTTACTATTCTCCTCATTTTATAGATAAGAAAATTGAAGCAAATAGCGTGAAATGACTTCATAGCTAGGCTATTAGAACTCAGGGCTTCATGAGTCCAGGTCTAGCACTCTATCCACTCTGCCATCAAGCTGCCTCTAGTAATTGAATTAATGGAGAACAAATCCATAATGACAAAACAAAATAGTACGTGGTTCATTATACGACCCATTTTAGACTTAAATTATTTCTTCCCTTGATCAGATATGAATAGGAGAGGTAGAATTAGTGCCAGAAAACATTTTACTTCCTTCTAAACCAGTTAATGGGTTTGATTTGTCTATTGAACCCTTTTATGTGGTTTTATTGCCCCAGTTCATACTAGTCCTAAAGGGGATCTTCAGCCCACATTATTAGTATTCACTGGAGGTTGAAACCTAAAGGCTAAAATAAATCATAAAACATATGGCACTTTGTAGAAAGTAAATTACAAATGGAAATACTAATGAGTGAAGTGACAGAATTATTTTGACCAACATCCCCCTTAGAAACAGTGAAGGAAAATAAACTCTCTTCAAATGTCTAATGAGTTGGGGGTAAAAAATAAAACACAACTATTTTTTGTTGTTGTTTTATTAAGTATCTAGGGGATTTATTTTCTTCATTGTGATGCTGGTGATCAACCTATATCTAGCCAATTTGGTTAGAATCCTTTTTGTCAATCTTTCAGAGATAAATGGGACTTTTATAAGAAATAAAATATGCTGCAGTGCTCATTTTTATGACTGTATCAGAGAACAGCCTTGACTAGCCAACATCTCTAAGATACTTAATGTTTTCCCAAATGCTTTTCTGTAATATTTATCACTTATTTTTCACAGACTTTTTATTTAAGACATTTATTTTTGTTCAGACAACAAATAAATAGGAAATTCTAAAAATGTTTAAATGATTTATTATGTAAAGATTTCCATTCTTATACTACAGCATCATCAATTTTAGTATTTGTCTAATTCACTCAATTGCATTCTATTCATTCTTTTCAAAGATAAGATTTTAATATCTACCATAAAGCGTAGAGTTAGAATGAAAACTTTAGCCAACCAGCAACTTTCCATAATTGAGAATGGAAGATCTGGTGCATTTTTCTTTTCAACTTGCTTTGGAAAAGAATCATTTTTTACCTTTCATTCTTATCTTTATTATTTGCTTATGTATGCCTTTTTTTTCTTTCTATATGAAGACATCATGATAAGATGAGAACTAGTATAACAATTTAAGGCTGATAAATAGAATAGAATAAAATACTCCCCATTCATTGTTTCAATCATGCCTGACTCTTCTTGACCCAATTTTGGTGATTTCCTTGGTAAAGATACTGAAATGGTTTGCCATTTCTCTGTCCAGCTCATTTTATTGATGAATAAATTGAGATAAACAGGGTTAAGTGATTTTCTTGGGTCATACAGCTAAAGTCTGAAGCTGGATTTGAAGTCAACTTCCTGCCTTCTAGCATGTTGTTCTCTTCACCATATCAGCCTTACACACACACAAACACATACACACACAGAGCATATAATTTGAAATAGTATTCAATTTGCAAATTCTATGAAGACAGAAACATTTTTGCTTCATAGTCTGTGCTTAATTCCTACAATTGTGACAAATAATGATCAATAAATACTTTTTTAAGTAATTGATAATTATAGTAGCTAATTCAAGCTATTTTCATTTGAAATAATTTTATTTTTACTCTAATTTCTTAGCTAGGTGACACTGTCAATACAGTGCTAGATGTAGAAGTAAGAAAACTTGAGACACATACTTCCTGTTTAATATGACTCTAGGTCAGTCATTAAACTTTTATCCTCCACACTTGTTTCTTAGGTAAAATGTACATAATAATTAATTTAAGATTATTTTGAAAGAAATAATGAGAATATATGTGTAAAACACAGCACAGTTTCTAGGTGTTTAATGTGTTCATTCCCTCCCTATTTCCTCATATGAATTTATAAAAATAGATTAATAATGTAATACATATACAAATAATTTTTAAAATAATGTAATGTATAATCTATTTACTCAATGCAACCTGCATTTTTCAAATCCTAATTCTCAAGTTTATTTTATAGGAATATCTTTAATATCTTACCACATTTAAGGTTATGTGACTTTTATATTCAACTATGAACTTATGACAGCTTATAGCTATCCCACAAAATTTTGCTTATGTAAACTGCATATGCAAAATGGAAAAGAATATCAAATGAACAAAAATGGAGTTTGAAACATGGAGACCTTCAACTTCTTCCAGACAATCTCTGCATTTTAAAAGGAGGAAATTGAAATCTAGCAAGTTCAACTCATGCAAATTTTATGTGGCAGAGGCAGAATTCACATCCAGGTCCCCATTCCAGTTGCTCTTTGTCCACTGAACCATACTGCTTCTTTCCATTCTGAGTCCTTGCCTCTCTGTCTCCTTGGTTACTCTTCTTCTTCCCACATTTACTTCTATATAATGTGAATAGAATAGATTTGAATTTGAAACACCAAAATGCATGGAATAAAAGGAAATGTTACCAAGAAGTTGGTATAAATAAATTCAAGTTTTATATTCTAAATTTGGCCTGTAGTTTCCTGGAAGCAAAGGTATGTGGCTAATTTTCATGCTCATTGTCTGATTAAAAAGAAAACTTTGACTTCACTTTCAGAGAATTTGTTTTTCAAGGAAAATAAGGAAAATGAATATCATTTGTGACCTTGTAGAAAGGACCCAGGGCAGCAAGACAGATAATGATCTCAGGGATGCTTTTACACAAGTCTCAAAAAACATGATAAAATACTGCTGCTTTTTCTGACCCTCTATCAAAGCTGAATGAAGCAGAAAATTTTTATCAGAAAAACTAGAGAATATTTCATGACATACTAATTAAGTGAATTCAACAACAGTATCAAAATGTGAGATTTATAGCATCGTTTAATGTGTGATTACTGGTATAAACTGTTCAATAGATGCAATATAAAAAATTCAGCAAATATTAATTTTGAAATCTTATTACAGGATCATAAGTTGACAAATATGGTTAGATTCCAAATATTAAGGGCCCCAAATTGGATATGTGCCAGTTTTCTCAGAAAGAATTTGAAAGCAATTTTCCTCCAGTGAATTAAAAGAAACCCTCAGGTAAAGCTCTGTCATCATGAACTAATGACGAGATGGTCAACAATACATTTGATTTTAAAAAAAAAAAATGAAAAGCGTAAGCTGCCCAAAGGGTCATTACAGTTAACCATCAGGAGTATTACCTGACTTGATTATGAAGAGAAACTATAAATCTGAAACACAAAATGTAAGCTGGAATAATTCATACTTGGAGCTCATTCCCTCATGCCTCAGACAACTCCCCTGGCTTCAAACACTAATATTTGAAAACATCTTTAATCTAGGACTCAATTTAATGAAAATCGAAGAGCAAGTCAAAATGGGATATAAAGTTAGAGTGATACATTACCATTACAGAGTTGCTGAATTCTGATCATGTTCCTGAATATGCAAAACATATCCAGAGAAAACAACATTTGTAAGGAAGATCAAATCTGCATTTTAGAAATTGAGATGAATTATGTTCTTTAAAGAGCTAAACTCTCTTGTGTTTTTTTTTTCTCCTAAGTTTCCCGAGGCCGCACATTTTGACAAAATGTTTTGAAGCTTCATTTATAGTGGCAAACTACAAAGAATCTAATCACAAGTTTTTTTTTTGTTTTTTTTTTTTTTTTTGCAAAAAGAATGAACCCCCTCTATAGGAAAAAAAATACATGCATAATGTATATGTGTATATGTATATAATGATTTAAGAAAAAGCTTTAAATTTTAAACTTAGTTCTATGCCTTGTATTCTCTATATTCCTGTGTAATGTATTGTTCTGACATGTTTTGATTGGATCACTATGTTTCCATGGTCTAGTTTTTGTCTCAAAGCAAATCTTACCTTAATAAGATATGTGTTGTAAGATAGAAATATAAGACAAATTGACTAATCCATTACTAGTCTAATTCAACAATCTGCAAGTAGATAGTAATAAAATTTTACTGATTGTCATATATATATACATATACATATATACATGCATACATACATTATACATATATATGTGTATATATATATACATATATATATACATATATATATATATAAAACAGGTACAGTGACTGGCACATAGTAAAATTCTTAGTAAAAGCAATCATCTATCATTTTATCTGAATAGGCAGTGTGTATACACACTAAATGTAATCTCAAATAGTTAACATCTTCAAAGGTAAATAAAGCATCACTTGAAAAAAATGGGAAATGAGAAGACAGCAAAGTAATAAATTATGTAATAGGATAAGGCAACAGAATTAGTAATGATTACAAGATTCATCATTATGAAAATTTACTAGTTATATGACTTTGGATTAGTAACAACTTCTTAAAATAGATTACAAATTTAGAAAACAAATGAACATTAATTATAGGATTCTTTACATCTCAAACATAATTCTACTCACAGTAAAATAGCAAACTGTGCTTTCTGCACCAACTTATTTTAAAGAATAAATGAAAAAAAACATTTTAATGGTGTATTATGTATAACCAAAATAATATACAATCATATGTTATCATATAAATAAATAATAAAATGGAAATTGTGTTCCTTAAATAATATCTTCCTCCAGGGTTAAAAGCTGAGAACCAGCCATCTATAATTAAATGAAAAAAAATGTGCTAAATAACTATTGATTAGAGAAATGAAAATTAGAACAATTTTGAGGTACTTGATACTTCTAAGATTGGCTGAAATAACAGGAAAAGATAATCAAAAATGATGTGGGAAAAATGCACTAATGTATTGTTGGTGGAGTTGTGAAATTATATGAACATTCTGGAGAACAATCTGGGACTATGTCCAAAGGGCTTTAAAACTGTGCCTACCCTTTGATCCAGCAGTGTCATCACTGGGTCTGAATGCCAAGGAAATCATAAAGGAGGGGAAAGACCATATGTGCAAAAATGTTTGTAGTAGCTCTTTTTGTGGTAGCAAAGATTTGGAAAACGAGTGGATGCCCATTGATTGGGGAATGGCTGAACAAGTTGTGGTACATGAAGAAAATGGAATATTACGGTTCTAAAAAATGATGAACAAGCTGATTACAGAAAGGCCTGGAAAGATTTACATGGACTGATATGCTGAGTGAAACAAGCAGAAACAGGAAAACATTGTACACAATCATAACAAGAATGTGTGATGATGAACTGTGAAAGGTTTGGTTCTTCTCAGTGGTTCAGTGATCTAAAGCAATCCCAATAGACTTTGAACAGAAAATGTCATCTGCATCCAGGAAAAGAATTAAGAAATATAAATCAACACATGCTATGTTCACTTCTTTTTTTTTTCTATTTTTAATCTCTCCCATGGTTTTTCCCTTGTGTTTTGATTTTTCTCTCCTAACATGATTCATAAAACAATGTGTATGAAAAATAACCCAACTCATTACAATAAAAAATAAAGTAAAATAAATATATAAAAGAAAGAAAAAAAGTTGAGATTCATTTGAGCTAGAGTTATTGGAAAAATATTAAGGGAGTGTTAGAATAATAGCTACACATTTCTGGATAAACTTTAGTCTCATGTCTGTATGTATGAGAAATAAGACCAAATCCAATTTTTACTGATTTCAGGGGTTATTTTATAGCCAACATACTTTTAAAAATATATACATATAAGTTTATTTGTTTATATGTCTGTAAAATATGTATACATATATACACATATGTGTATAAATTACATATGTAGTGATTATATTTGGTCTATGTGTACATTAATATGTGTGCATATGTGTATTTGTGTATGTAAATATGGATATATAATATATTCTCACATTATATATTTGCTTATTTGTAAAATGGAACAAAAACTATTTGATAGCTTTAAAGGCTCCAGTAATTTTAATTAAGGTGATTTGGATGGAATGACCTTCATTTTCATCATTAAAAATGACCCTAAATGATAATAAAAAAAAAAAAACTAAAAACTAACAACCTATTATTAATCAGGAAAGTAATATATTTGAAATAAAGGCATTGGGAAATATCCTCATTGCATCAGATGACCTAACTTGGACTTATGTAATGGGTTTTATGACATTTTATTTGTCAAGTTAAAATTGCCTTGTTTATCTTTATATAACCTAATAATTAATTAGTGCTCAAGATTTAATATTCAGCATGTTTTTCTACATTCTTATAATTGCCATATATATGATTTATTAAATTAGTATAGGATTATATATAGAAAAGCAGGGGAAAGTAATTCATTTATAAAGCATTCAATTCATTATTCATAAAATCATAGGATTAATACTTTTCCATTTTAAAACTAACTTTTAATTAAAGTCCAATCAGTAGGGCAAAAGGCATCGAATATGAGGATATAGTCTCAGAAAAAGGAAATAATTAAAAATATAATTACTTATTTGACCTTTATATTTAGATATGTTAAGCTAAAATATAAATTCTCCATCTTACAGAAAGATACATGGGATATCTTGGATTTTATTAATGTTTATGTTTAAGAATATTGGCCTTGCTGAAATGATTCTGATTTCTTCTGTCATTTATAAAACAAAGTCTGTTATTCAGTTGGGTTATAAAGTAACAAAATTATTTGGAAGTTCCAACTTAAAGATAATAAAGATATCAACATTAGATCTGATGAACCGCAGATGGTTACCTGGGGAATACAATTTGATTGCTTAAAGTTGTTAATGTCACCCCAGTTTCCCTAATCTCCACAAATGGTTAAAGACAGTATAGGAAAAAACAAAATCAGTTGTGACTAGTTGAAAAAGCATACTGGAACCCTCCTAGTGAAAGTTGATAGTATCATAATTCCTGGCTGAATCCCAAAATATGATTTTTCCTTTTCCTAATTTGGAATTTAATCTGAATTATACATGTTTGACTGTAGTTGCCATTTTGGAGAATACATACTTTTAAACAGTTTGTGTTATTAAAATATAATCAAGAAGTAAGCTGAGAATATGATTAGTCAAGTAAATTTCTTGGGTTTCTAATTTGATTCTAGATTCTACATTGCTTAGCATAGTGTTTGTACCTACCAGTAAAGCAAAAAAAAAAAGAGGTAGTTTAGAAAAGTAGGAGAAATTCTGGGACAGAGCAGAATCAGTAAAGGCAAGAGAGCCTCCAGTATACCTCCAGTATATAAGAAAAAAATTCTTGACAATAGTGAGAAATATTTTGAAGTTACAAAGATTCTGGAATTTCCCCAAAGCCTGCCCAATTTGTTCCAAGTGATGTTCCAAGTTCCCCTGTTTAAATTCTGTACTAAATGCAAGGAGAGTTGATTTTGCCCTTATGTTTTTACATCAAAAATTTATTGGGAACTCTGTACTTCTCTCTGCAACTGGAAATGACCTTTACATAACTTTACCTAACATAGTGTTTGTACCTACAAGTAAAGCAAAATAAAAAGAGGTAGTTTAGACAAGTAGGAGAAATTCTGGGACAGAGCAGAATCAGTAAAGGCAAGAGAGCCTCCTGTATACTTCCAGTACATAAGAAAAAAATTCTTGACAATAGTGAGAAGTATTTTGAAGTTACAAAGATTCTGGAATTTCCCCAAAGCCTACCCAGTTTGTTCCAAGTGATATTCCAAGTTCCCCTGTTTAAGTTCTGTACTAAATGAAAGGAGAGTTGATTTTGCCCTTATGTTTTTACATCAAAGATTTATTGGGAACTCTGTACTTCTCTCTGCAACTGGAAATGACCTTTACATAACTAAGAAAAAAAATTTCTAGGGGCAACTAGGTGGTGCAGTGGATAGAGCACCAGCCCTGAAGTCAGGAAGACCTGAGTTTAAATCTTAGCATTTCCTGGCTGTGTGACCCTGGGCAAGTCACTTAATCCCAATTGCCTCAGCAAAATAATAATAATAATAAATTAAATAAAATAAATTCTAATAAGATATTTAAACTATTTTAAGAACTCTGTAAATTCACTCAGGACAATTTCCTGTATCATCTGAACTTTGCATCATTTCAAAGTATGAGCTTTAGATTGTTTTTTGATTTGATAGCATTTAAAAAAAGTGATCTTTCTCACTTTACTGTGACTTTTTTAACATATTACTAGGGAAATTTTGACAGATTGATGAGAAGAATTGGGAGGATGCTTAGGAGGGACACTGGCTATATCACAAAGAGGATCCACTATTTTTTCACTCGGTGTCTGTGTCAATGAGTGTATATATATATATATATATATATATATATGTATGGGGCACTTTCCATGCTTAGAGAAAACAGGCAAGCAAATGGCAGAGGATTCTAAAAGCTACCTTGTCTCCTAGATTGAGGCTCCAGGGCAAAAAATAATGGTGTCATTTCTAGAAAGGGAACGACACACCTGGCTAAGAGGCAGTGCATCTTTCCTTGTCTTCTGACAGTCACAAACCAGTATAAAAATGGTTCACCTGGTTGCTGAGGATAAACTCAGCCTGGGAAGAGAGTCATTTTTCACACAAATGTTAACTCCTCTGCATGTACAAGAGGATACATAGCTCATCTCTGCCTGAGGTGGAAAAAGGAAGAATTGGATACTGTAAAGGAAGCCCTGGCTTTCTCCCCTTTGTACACTAATCAACCTGTCAACTATCCCATCCACGGTAATGGATGATGTCAGGAAAGGTGGTGGGATGCATGCATAAACTAAAAAGAGAAAGAATGAGGTATAATTCACATTATTCTCCAAGTGGATTCCAAGGAAACTGTCTCTAAGCTATAGATAGAAAGGATATCACTTTTCATCAATAAAGCATCATTTCTACTCATGCATAAAGAAAAAAATTTAAAGATATAAGCAAATGAAGGGACTTGTCCAAAGTTGGTAGAATTAAAATCATGCTTACTACATATCTAATCAGAAGCACTTTATTATAAGCTGCATGGACAAATATAAAACCCCAATAAACAAGCAAATACCTATAACTGAATAACATTGAACTCGTTTTATGGGTGATTTGGTGATTTATATTCATAATTGTCCAAGATCTTCCTGCCTTAGATATGAACCAAATTAGATTCCTTTCCAGTCATAACAAACGTGTAATAATTCCTAACTTCACATTGGAGAAGGAGATGGAGAGACAGGTACTGAGATCATTGAGAAAAGTGATGGATTTGAGGATGATTCTTGGATAATTTTGACTTATTAGACGTTAAAATAGGAGAGGTCATTGGGTGATAGTGGTGAAGAGACAGACTGAAAGGGGCAGTGGGTTTGAAAAAAAACTTTCCTTCAGCTCTTCTGGGATCAATGCGCAGGGGAAAAGGTAAAAACAAATTCCCCTGAATACTAGTCGATGAAAGGCATGTGAAAGACAAAGAAATCCAGATTGAAAGGAGGTTTGTACACTATGAAATGAGAGGTTAACTGGATAAAGTGAGAGGGGTTGATAAAGTTGGAGGGGAACTCAGATAAAATAGGATTGAGAAGGATCATATCAAGAGTTTTGAAGGGTCTTAGAGAATGTGTTGTTGCTACATGTCCATGGTTACTGGTTAAAAGGGATGGGAAGAGAAACAAAAGGTGGGAGTTTAGCCAAAGGAGGACAAGTAAATTGTTAATGAAACAGTTGTGACTGGAATTGGGTTCTTAGCCTGGCATCTCTAGTAGAGAATTTCAGCTTCTCCTTTGTGCCCAGGAATTGCCATTTGCCATCTTCTGTAAAAACCCTAACTCAGGACCTTGGACACAGCTGAAAACATTTGCTGAAATTAGGTTAATTCTGAATACACAGAAGCCAACAGCACTAAGACAGTTAATGAAGAAACCTCCCAGGAAAAAAAAATACTGCAGAATGGATATCCTCAGTCTTCCTGCCTAAGGTATTAGGCTTTGTGGGAGTGGGGATTTGTTTTTAGTATGTGTGGACATCTTTAATTCAACATTTCAGACTTTGAACTTGTTTTCTTTTCCCCAAAATCATGGCCTCTTTTTCCTTTCCCTATTGCCATTTAGGCAACTCTATCATCCAGTCACCCATGTTTGCAATCTAAGTGTCTTCATCTCCTCATTTTTATTCCTTATAAACAATTTGTTTCCAAGACCTATCATGTCTACCTTTGTTGTTGTTTTTCATTTTTTTCAGTCATAAGCAACTCATTTGAGATTCCCTTTGGTGTTTTATTGGCAAAGCTACTTGAATGGTTTGTCATTTCCTTCTTCAGCTCATAATAACAGATGAGGAAACCATCTTCCTAGTTTATTTTATATGAAAAAAATGCATACTATATTTTTATTTTATTTTACTTTATTCCTATTTTTATTGTAGTAAGTTTATTTATTTTAATTTACTGCTTTATGAACATGGGAGAGATAAAAAACAGAAAAAAGAGGTGCATATAGATGTTGTTGATTTACATTATATCTCCACAGAGTTTTTCTGCATGCTAATGGCATTTTCTTTTCAAAGTCAATTGGGATTGCTTTGGATCTCTGAATCATTGAGAAGAACCAATCATTTCAAAGTTGATTATTGCATATTCTTGCTGTTGCTGTGTACAGTATATTCTTAATTCTGCTTGTTTTGCTCAGCATTAGTTTATGTAAATCTTTCCAGCCCTTTGTATAATCTTCTTGTTTATTATTTTAAAAGAACAATAATATTCCATTTGTCTTAAACCACAACTTGTTCAGCCATCTCCCAATCGTTGGCCATCCATTCAGTTTCCAGTTCTTTGACATTACAAAAAAGGCTGCTATAAACATTTTTGCACATTTGGCTCCTTTTCCCTCCTTTATGATTTCCTTGCAATACAGACCTAGTAATGGCACTGCTGAGTCAAAGGGTATGCACAGTTTGATAGCCTTTTCAGCACAGTTCAAGATTTCTCTCCAGAAAGGTTAGATCATTAAACATCTTCCTAGTCAAACAAGTTTATTACACTTTTATCATCTTTGATCTCTAACTCTCACCTCATATATAGTTTGTTATCAAATCTTATCAATTCTACCTTCACAAACTCTGTCTTATATGTCCCATTCAAGCAAAGGAGAAACAACAAATCTAATTTAGAACTTTTTCCTTGGACTTTTGCAATAATTGTACAATCTTCTGAAGTTTCTTCGAATCTATTTACCACTTGATACCCGTCTTTTTTTTTTTTTTATTTTTACATCCCTTGTTTGCTTTCATCATTCATTCCAAAATGAATTAACTCCATTGGTTCTCTGTCACTTCCTGGAGAATTTATAAAGTGTTCTATTCTTGTATTCTTTTTATAATCTGGTACTCTTTTTAACCTTTCATATTAGTATAACATTGTCCTCTATTTCACTGAAAAAACTGTATGACCTAACTACTTTATCACACTTATGGTTCCTTGAACAGTGCATTCTATCATTGCCTCTATGTGTTTTCACTCACTGTACCCCAGATTCTCTCCCCTCATTTCCCCTCTTTACGGGTTTCCTTCATATTTCAGCCCATATACTATTTTTTTTACAGTTGGGCATTCTGGGCGCTTTCAGCTGCTAAGTTCTTCCCCTGTTAGACTACCTCCATCTACTCTGTAATTATTTTGTATGCACCTAAGTATGTTCAACTCTGTGGCTTGGTGAATAGAGGTTAAGCCTAAAGTCCTGAAGACTTAAGTTTGTGAGTCCAACTCTGGGCTTAGATATTTCCTAGCTAAGCAAGCCTGATTAAAACACAATCCTGTTTGTTTCATTTCTTCATCTGTATGGTGAACTGGAGAAAGAAACAGCAAATCATTTGCTGAGAAAATCCCAAATTAGGTCATGAAGAATCTGGCATGACTGAACAAACAACTCAGCAGCAATAGTTATTTTTTATTAACACATTAGATTATGAACTTCTGAAGGATAGGGAATTTATCTCTGACATATACATATATATATATATATATATAATATGTGGGTGTGTCTTGTGCATATGTATGTGAATATAATTATATGAATGAATGGCAAAATGTTTGTGTAGGGTTTTGAAATATGATAAAAACAAACTTGTTATTCACCCCATATCATCACAGAAAGAAATGTTCCTGTGTCTGGACTCGTATTAAGTTAGGTGATAGAAATGTTAGGGTACCACAACTGCATATCTATTTTTTTAATGTCAGAACAATTGTGATTGTACTTTCTGTTAATAGGAGAGTTACTGGAGCACTGTTTCACTAGGCAGTGGAATGAAATTATACATGTAGTATAGGCTGTATTTGGCAAGATTAGAAATGTAAATATATATATATATATATATATATATATATATATATTTCCCCAGTATAGTTTTATTTTGTTTTCATTTTTTACAAGTATCAATCTACTGATGGTGGTAGGAATCCATGAAAAATCTTAATGCTTTGCAATTTCATATTATCAATTGTACATTAAATTACTTTTTTTCTTTAGTGGGTTTAATATATTGGAATATAAGGATATGATCACATGTTCAAATTAATGCCTCTGGCAGTGGATATAGAAAAAGAGAATATAAATACAGCTATGAAAATAGTTGATGTGGTTAGAACTAGAGACCATCAATTTTATATCATTTGCCCAGAAGAACCATTGACAAAGATACTTCCCTACTTCAGTCATTCATGTATTCATTCCAGAGACACTTATTAAGCATTTACTTTGCAAGCTGCGCAAGAATAAGTGCCGTTTGTTTATATTTTCAACATTTATATATATATATATATATATATATATATATATATATATATATATATGTTTCCACACTGATCATGCAGCACATGAAAAATCAAATTAAAAAGAAAAAAATGAGAAAAAACAAAAAACAAAACTCAAGTAACAACAACAAAAAAAGTGAAAATACTGTGTTGTGAGCCATTCTAGGTTCCCAAAGTCTTCCATCTGGGGGCAGATGGCTCTCTCCATCACAAGACCATTAGAACTGACCTGAATCACTTTGCTGTTGAAAAGAGCCAGGTCCATAAGAACTGATCATTGTATCATCTTGTTGTTGCTGTGTACAATGTTGTTTGGGTTCTACTCACTTCACTTAGCATCAGTTCATGTAATTATCTCCTTATTTTGGTTTATAATCCTTATTAATGTTTTGAAATATAAGTTATTAAAAACAAAGGAGATTGGGGCAGTTAGGCGGTGAAGTGAATAGAGCACCAGCTCTAAAATCAGGAGGATCTGAGTTCAAATCTGGAATCAAGCACTTAACATTTCCTAGCTGGGTGACCCTGGGTAAGTCACTTAACCCCAATTGCCTCAGCAAGAAAAAAAAAAAGGGGGGGTATTATTAAGGAAAGTTTAGATAGCTATAAAGATATGATTATTCATTGGTATTTATATGCAGTTTCATCAATTTGTCTCCCCTCACCCCTCATTTTGCTAAATCTTTTATTGTTTTGTTTTGTTTTTATATCCTGCTTTCTTAATTTGATGCTTTGGATATTTTATATTTCTTTTGAATTCTCTATTTTTCTGGCATATTATTTTATTTAATAGTTTTTATGATTCTATTTATTTTCTATGCTGCAATAACATCTTGTTCAGTTTGAGGATCTGGTAATTCAGTGATGTTACTCTCTTTAAATTACTGAGGTTTGACTCTTAAATTTGTTAGCATGAACAGAAACATATTCCAGCTTTTTCAGTTGCATAGTTATTTTGGTTTATTTCACTACTGCTCTAATTTTTAACACTTCTTCCTTTATACTAGATTAATGGGTTCTAATTTGTTTATTTTCTAGTATTTTAAATTTCATGATTAATTCATTGTTCTATTTTGTTAAAATATTAAGTTATAAATATTCCTCTGAAGACTACTTAACTGTGTGCCATTAATTATTGTAATATTGGTGCATTTCTACAATTATAAATCATATCTCTGATATATTATTTAGCACCCACTAATCAGTCAATGTCATTATTTACTTTCTATGTTTTCTTTACTTCTTTTCCCCAAATTTTCCTACATATTATTTTTAGTTTAGTCTATAAAGGAATTCTTTATAATTTTTCCATGTTTAAAGTTTCTTTAGGAATTTTTATGTCTTGTTACATTTGTAATGTATTATAAAATTTTGAGAAATATGTACATTTTAAATAATATAACTCTTTATAAAATACAGAGTGGCCCATTATTTATTGGGCCTTGTTTTCATCTTTTATTTTCCTTTTTATCATTTGCTTTTTTTAATTCATTTCAGAAAACAATGTTGAATTATCATATTGCTATTTTGGTACTAACAATAAGTTCTTATGTTCATTTTTTGAGTTTTCTTTCAATAATATATCCTATGGCTTCTCTTCCCCTTGTGATCTACACCCAATCTTCTTTCCTTGGTCTTATCATTTCTAAGATGGGGGATAAGCATAGTGTTCTTGAAAATCTTTCATCCATCTCTGCACTTAAGTCTGGAATAGTTTTTCTATTCCTCCACTCTACTTTGTTTTTTTTTCTTTTTACTTGAGCAATATGATGTCATAAATTACTATTTACTAATTTACTAATCTGAATGAGGTAACATTCTCCCCCTCCCCTTGAAATATACATCCCTTCTCCCCTCCTGCATTTTCTCATTATATTTTATGTTCCTTTTATTCTTTGAACCTATGAAACTTCATCTTCTACAAACCTTTCAGAAAATGTACAAAGTTTTAAAAATAAAATCAAACAATAGAGACTCTTTTTTTGAACATTCATGGCTTTATGAATTTTAGCCAGTCTAAAAAAATGTATTGTTTATAATGTTTTTATAGTTTTCCACATTTGTTTTTGTACGATTTTGAGCTTCAATTTTTCTCCCCCTTTCTTTTACATCTCCCCTCCTCAATATAGTAAATAATTTGATATAGGTTAAGCATGTGCATTCATGTAAACATATTAGTCATGTTGGGAAAGAAGAAACAAAACAGATTGGAAAGTCACCCCAAAATATCCTTTGGTTTGCATTCACCTTCCATAGTTTTTTTTTTTCTGGATGTGGATAGCATTTTCCATCATGAATCTAGGATCATTGCATTGTTGAGAAGAGCTAATTCAGTCATAGTTGATCATCTCCCAATGTTGCTAATACAATGTGCAATATTCTTCTGGTTCTGCTCACTTTACTCAGCACTGGTTCATGAAAGCCTCTCCAGGTTTTTCTGAAATCCCCCTGCTCACCCTTTCTTACAGCCCAACAGTCTTTGATTACATCCATATACCAAAACTTGTTCAACCATTCCCCAATTCTTTTAAATGGCAATTCTGTGTCACCACAAAAAAAAAAAACTGCTATCAATATATTTGTGCATGTTGATCTTTTCTTTTTCTTTTTTATGGTCTCTTGGGGATATAGTAGTATTGCTGGATCAAAGGACATGCTTAAGTTTCATTTATCTTTGGAAATAGTTTCAAATTGCTCTCAAAAATGGCTATATCAATTCATAATTTCACCAATGATGACCTATTAAAATGTAAGCCTATTGAAAACAAAGACATTTTTGTTGCTTTGCTTTTTAATTCCCAACATGTAGCACAATGTCTTATACATTAAAAAAAAAGTAACATATAATTTTAAATTCACTCATTTGGGAAGTAACTCATCACCAGTCGATAAAAAATTTAATTTGTAGTTTGAAATCTGCCTCAAAAACTTATTAACTATGTGCCCTGGGCAAGACCCTCCAATTTCCCTAGCCTCAGTTTCCTTATCTATAAAATGTGAATAATAAATATATCATCAATCTCTCAGTACTGTTGTGAGGATCTTATAAGGTAAAATATGCACAGTGATTTGTAAACTTTAAAGCTATTATTCATTATTTCATCAGTCATTTGCTGATTTTTATTGGCAGAGTCATGATACGTATTTTCATATGATTATTATCATTCCTTCCACTATGGGAGACTCAACACCTGCTGCCCCTGATGCAGCACATTATGTCTGTTTTCTCAGAGCATTGGGATAAAAGGGAATCAGTGATCATTAAGCTATGAGAGTAACCCTTTATGTCATTACTGCAAAAAGATCCTGAAAGGACAGATTTCATTTGGTTTTGTCTGTGTTAATTTGGTTGATAATAGTAATCTACCTTTATCAACTCTAATATTTTTAGTTCCACTTTCCACTTTGTGCTCACAGAAAAAACTGACTTTCTTCTTCCTGGGACTAGCCTGGAAGAGCTTAGGGGAGGATCATTTTTTTGGTATAGATGAGAGGAAATTTCCAAACCTCTTTGCATTTGGGATCCTTATCCACATTTTTTTTACTGCCATTATCTGACTGTTCCCTCCTGTGCAGTATTGAAGCTTCACAACCTGTGCCCTTCCCTCTTTAATCATCTTGTCTCTTAGGTTCTCCACACCTCCAAAGACAGCCCCCTTTTCTTTCTCTTGATTAATAGCCTCAACCTACTCAGGAGGAAGTTTTCACTCTGGGAAACTGTCAAAGGAGTAACTTTGAAAGTTAATGCTTAAAATTTTAGCTGCTAGGAAGGAAAAGATGTGAAGTTATAAACCCACAGGTCATAGGTGAAGGGGAGCCTAGTAGGAGTGTGAGGAGTGAACAAGCTTGTGATCATTTTCCCCCAAAATAATTACCATGCAAACGATTCTAAATGATTGTACATGTCTAACCTGTATCAGATTGTTTGCTGTCTTGGGCAAGGGAGGGACAGAAAAAATTGGAACCCAAAATCTAGCAAAAATGAATGTTGACATTTTGGAGAGTAATTTGGAACTAGACTCAAAGGGCGATCAAACCCTTTGATCTCATAGTGTTTCCACTGGGCCTATATCCCAAGGAGATCATAAAAGAGGTAAAAGACCCCAGATGTACAAAAATGTTTGTGGCAGCCCTTTTTGTAGTGGCTAAAAACTGGAAGCTGCATGGATGCCCATCAATTGGAGAGTGGCTGAATAAATTATGAAATATGAATGCTATGGAATATTATTGTTCTGTAAGAAACAACCAGCAGGACGATTTCAGAGAGGCCTGGAGAGACTTGCATGAACTGATGCTGAGTGAAGTGAGCAGAACCAGGAGATCATTATACACTGCAACAGTAAAATTATACAATGATCAGCTCTGATGGGTGGGGCTCTTTTCAACGGAGAGAAGATTCAGGCCAGTTCCAATGATCTTGTGATTTTCTTTAATTTAATTTAAACATTCAATAAATACTTCATTTTTACTATGAATTCTGCTACTTGCTAGGGAAGACAGACAACGTAGATAAGCCATGATTGATGGTGTCATGGTCAAATAGGGGAGTAGGACACCAACAGATAACTATAAAATATTAATAAATATTCAATTGACTTGTAACTACATCAGTGAGAATACTTTATTTACTATAATCAACTGAACCCAATCAACATGGCATCCTCATCAGCTGGTACATTCAGTACCTGGGGGTTTGATTCTAAATGAAGAATCCTTAAGCATTTTTTGTTTTCTTGTTTGTTTCATGGATTTCTTTGAGAGTATGGTGAATCATATATATGTACATATATATATATATATCTTGTCAGAATAATATTTTAAATTCATAAAGTAAAACATTAAAGATTCCAGTAATATTCAAACAAATATATTGAAATATTTGTTTAATTTGCATGGATCCTATATCAAAAGTCTCTGGTCTAGCTCTCTTGTTTTTTTTGAGTATATACATGTAGGAAGGTAAGAACAATGTAAAAGGGCTTCACAATGTAAGATAGGTCTGGGTTGTATGGGATCTGAGGTAAAGAAGTTTGAATTTTATTTGATGGCAAAGGGGATAAGAAAATTTGTACAAAGTCTTGTCAAGGCAGTAGAAAAAAGCTATATGTAAATGCATGAATATATTTGTATATATTTATGTGTTAAATAGGAGAGACATGAGAGAAATAGAATTGGCTATGAAAGAAATAAAATTAATTGGTCTTGGCAACCAACTGAATAAGCAAAGAGAATGAGGAAATCAATTTTTTAAAATGTCATAAATTTAAACATTTTAAGTCCAAATGATACTTTTGCCATTGGCATTGAGGGAAAAAATCAAGAAATGAAAACTGAAATTTAGATGTTGAGTTTAAAGTACCAGTAGGATCAGTAAAGGAGATGAGACTTTAGAGTAATACAAGACTGATGGAGACTAGAGACAATTTGAGAGTTTTACAGTAGAGAAATAAAGTAAAAGAATAAATGAATAATTATATACATCTATTGATCAATGAGTGAATAATTCAATATATCAATTAAGCTTGGTAGATGGCAGAGTGAATGGAAAACCAACTCTGGAATTATGAGTATCTGAGTTCAAATCCAGCTTCAGATTCTTACTAATTTTGTGACCATGAGCAAGTTACTTAATTCTGTTTACCTCAGTTGCTCCTCTGAACAATGAGTTGAAGAAGGAAATAAAAAAACATTCCAGTGTGTTTGCCAAATGGAGTCACCAGTATTCAGATGTAATTGAAATAATTCAAAAGAATTAGGCAAGATGTTCATAGAAAACTGGTTATCAAACATTTTAATTCTGTGATGTATTAAATATTTAATCTTGGTGGTAATTAAGCCCAATGCTTTTAAATTACTCCTGTAATTTATTGAAGAAATATTTTACATTCACAAATGAGGGATTCTATATGTCAGGCACACAGTAGGCATTCAAAATATATTTGTTGATTAAATTGCTGTCTGGAGAGTTCTATGCTAACAAACTGGCTGAGAAACAAAAGAAAAAAATTAAAATTATACAAATAGCATCATTTGCACGTCCATTACTAAAGAAAGAATAGGACAGAAGGAAACAAAGAGTATTTTCAGATTTTATACAGCAATAAATGATTCTTCTTAACATATGGTAACTATAGACAATTTTCACAGTCCACAGATCTGTGAATATTATGGTAAACATATGCTTGGAGTCCCAGCATGTGACTAGAAAGGAGTTTTTATTTCATATCTCAAGCACAGGTCAATTTTTTAAATCTTCTATTCATGTATCATTGAAATTTCCATTGGTATTTCTGTATATTTTAAATATTTTATAAGTACACTTGATAATGATATTGTTTTAAAAGCTTTACATACATTTGTAGATGCATACATCTCAGGAAATAAATAGAAAATATAATTTAAATATTTGATTTTAGATAAGAATATTTTTAAAAAAATATTTTCTGTGGTTATATTATCTTATAAATTCTGCATTAGAATGGAGAAATCAGAAGAATGGAAAATAATATCTGTTTCATATGTTTTGATCAATGTCATTATAATTTTAGCACCACAGAACTAGAACTTCAGTGAGTATTTCACTTTTAAAACCCACATTACTCTCTTATTTTTCAACCAAAAACTTCCTCTAGCCAACTTCCTCTTATTTGTACACTTTTTTACAGCTCTCCTCTCTTCTTTAATATAGTTTACTTTCCATTCCCATAATGCTTCTTGCCTCCATGCCTGCAATGTTCTCCCTTCTGTTTCAACAGGCTTTGACTTCATTTAAAGCTCAGCTCAAGTCTCATCTCCTACTTGAGGCTTTGCCTTTTTCTTCTTTTTAATCATGATTTCCACAGTTAGTTCATAATTACTTTAAACTTGTATTTAGATGTTTGTTTTAGTTCTCCACCTCTGCCTTGAGAAGGGGAGATTTCTCCTTAAAAAATTCTTATAAAAATATTCAATAAAATACATAATCTATAGTAGATAATTAATATATGTCTTGAATGGATGAATTTGCATAGCATTGTATAAGTTGTGAAAAACTTCTATCTGCTATCTCACTTGACCTTTATGACCATACTGTTGAACTAAGGAAGTCAGATGATATTCCCTAAGATTCAGAATTTAAACATTCTAGGTAAGATCACATAGCTAAAATTAGTAGTGCCAAGAATTAAATATCACTGTTTAACCCACTGTAATCTAATGTTATTTACCCTACATCATATTTCTTCTATGTCACAGAAAGACATTACAGTAGCTGGAAATCTTATATTGGAAAAAAATTTGCTTCAAGAATGGCTGCTCAACTTTCATATCTAAGGAGTTGTTAATGGAACAGGAAAATGAGTAAATTTATTTTAAATCAAAAGGGCATAATCAGGGGCAAAGGATAGAAATAATAGGTAGTTAATTCACTGATCAATATAAGAACTTTCTAACAATTAGAATTGCCTGAAAGTATAATGTCCTACCTTTTAAAGCAGTGATTGCCTCATTCATAGAAATAATCAAGCAAAGACTTCAAGACCAATTCTAAGACATACTATGGAATGAATGATTACATTAAGGTATAGGTTAGGGGATAGAACTTCTAAATCATACCAAGTATCAAGGATTTTTAGTTCAAAAGATCTCAGGATATAATTCATTCTTTCGTAGCTGCTTCCAGACTCCTCCACCAGGCTGAAATTATTGAATTCTAATTCAGTTTTCAAATTTGAATTGATTACAATGCAATAACAATTTGTTAATTTACTTTTAAAAAGTACCATCAAGTTAATTTTACTCAGATATACAGTATTCTTATAATTAAAACAAAACAACAGCATACTACCACATACATGTACAAATGCAGCACGAGAGAACAGTTAAGTTTTTTATGCAAAAACTATAGTGTGTTAATTTCAGTTTGGAGTTCCTGTAGTAGGACTGAAATAGTAGTATTAATGTGAAAGAAAACAGCTTTTTTAATAAAGCAAAATCTACAGGTACAGGAAAGAATCCATTCTTTTAGTTCAAAATGATAATTAAGATATTGTAAATTGATTGGAATTAGATTAAGATATTTGGTATTTTAATATATTTTTGCTCATATATCTGACTATTTCTATTTTGGCTTTCTAACATAATAAATAGCTTCAAAACATATTGATACTTTAAAAAATCTGCTTTTAAAAGGCAGAAAACTTAAACATCAAAAGAAAAAACAGTATTTTTTGTCCTATCATTCATAGCTGAAGGCAAAGTATATTCAGTAAATTCTAAAAACAATGTATAGCTTAACTTCATAATTTATTGTATTGGATCCAGATCATCACTGTCTTTTTTTTCCTTTTCTATTTGCAATACTATGTATTAAAATAGAAAACAAAATGACTTCTTAACCAGATAAAGCTTGTGAATTTAACTAAAATGTTAGTGTCATTTTTGAACAAGAGATCTCAGCTGGTTACTCCATATTTTTTCTCAGCAAAATCCTTGTACTATGATTGCACCACTTTATTGGATTATAATAAGGACAATGGCACCCCCTCCTATGCACAATTTAGTCATCTTAAATTCAAAATGGAATAGTGATCCTCTCCTGGAAAAAGAGAATGTGAAGATTACCAGATCATATAATTAAATAAAGCATCTTTATGGGGACACCAAGGTGATATCAAATATTGGAGAGTCACCTGGAGCATTGGTATCAAGAGAAAACTATGTCAAACATTTGTACCATATACTGCCTAGTACATTAGTAAGCAAATATACCAATGACTTTTAGAACTAAAACTATAAAGATAAAGGAGCAGCTAGGTGGATAGAGCACTAGCCCTGAATTCAGGAGGACCTGAGTTAAAATCTGGCCTCAGACACTTAACAT
>JAJPUD010010980.1:0-11211 GCA_023553655.1 Myrmecobius fasciatus | reverse complement strand
TAAAGGAAGGAAAGGGCCCCACATGTGCAAGAATGTTTATGGCAGCCCTTTTTGTAGTGGCTAGAAACTGGAAACTGAAGGGATGCCCATCAATTGGAGAGTGGCTGAATAAATTATGGTATATGAATGTTATGGAATATTATTGCTCTGTAAGGAACGACCAGCAGGACGATTTCAGAGAGACCTGGAGGGACTTGCATGAACTGATGCTGAGTGAAACGAGCAGAACCAGGAGATCATCATACACGGCAACAACAGTATTACATGATGATCAATTCTGATGGACATGGCTCTCTGCAATAAAGAATTGTCTCAAACCAGTTCCAATTGTTCACTGAAGAAAACCATATACACCCAGAAAGAGGGACATGAAATATGGACCACAACATAACATTTTCATGCTCTCTATTGATGTTTGCTTGCATTGTGTTGCCTTTCTCTGGTTTTCTTTTTCTTCTTGTAGATAGGATTTTTCTTGCATAACTTGTCAAGTATTTGAACATTATTAACATATAGTGGACTTCCTGCCATCTAGGGGAGGGGAGGGGACTGGGGGTAAAATTTGTATTGGAAAGCTTTGTAAAGATCAATGCTGGGGAACTACCCATACATATGTTATACAAATAAAAAGTTTTAAAAAATAGAATACTGTTATTTTATGTAAAAATTAAGGAAGATTTTTGCTGACCAGACACCTAGATTTAAAAAAATGGGGGGGGGGAAGAAATAAAAGGCTTCTGTGAAATGCTTACAATTTCAAATTAGTGAGAGCAATTTTCACCAGCATTTTCACTTTTTGTAACAGCATCAAACAAAAGATTGATTTAATACTGTTAAAGACTTCTAAGAAGTTCACATTTTCTTGCATATGAGTATAAATTTAACAACTTTTTAAAGCTAGTATTTATTGAGGAAAATGAAGTTGTTATGACATCTCTTGCCACTCTGGGTATGTGTGAGAGACCCTTTTTTTTCTTTTTCTTTTCTCATATGATTACAAGGAAATTGCCTTTAGGGCTATAAATAGAATGACACAATTAGGACTTTGTCCTAAGGCATCCATGTTTAAAGAACAATGATAGTACTATGCTCATTTTCTTTTTCAGAAATATAGGGGGGGGAAAAAGCTTAACTTCATACTCTGTTGTAAAGGAAAAAATAGTTAAAATAGGAAGCTACCAGACAGAGAAACCTTTATTGATCTTGTCCAAATGAGTTCTGACTTCAATGAAGCCTTCTGTCTTCTTTCCCTAGACAGCAACATTTTTATTTATAGCTATGAATAGGAAGAAACTACTAAGCAGGAGTCGTTGTAAATAGTAAAGTCTGTATTTTAATACTCAAGTTTCTTCTGGCAATCACAGTAAACTGTGTCTCACAACTGGAGATGACAGAGAGCTTCCTGCAGGCTCTACCTGGAGTTACCTGCAAGACTACTTTCTAATAGCAGCAAGGTAGTGAAAATTTAGTACCTTTTCTGAGCTTTGAGCAACTTAGAAAAAGTGGCAGAAAGGGATTAAACAGAGACCAAAGATTTCTGATAGAGCATCACTCATATTTGGGGTTATACTTTAGTAAATTTGCATTGTGACTTTTTAGGACCAGTGATTTCTTATTTTAAAGTCTTTGCCTTTCTCCCTCAAAAGTTATTTAACTTTATTCACAGTACACTTAGAAATTGGGAAGGAAATTAGGGTAAGGGTGATACTAGCTTATATTATGTTCTCTCATTTGGAAATTGAAGACAAATGAGAAAAGTCCCAAATACATAGTGAGGAACATTTTGCCTCATATTTTTCTATAAACATTGTATGCAAAGTACAAACAGAATAATTAATCTCATGGATTCATACGACAGCTGAACATACAACTATTGCAAGACTCAAGACTTTGAAACATAAAGAAATACAACTGGGAGATGCTGGACAGCTCTAAGCTTTGTTGAAATTCCCTTACTATCTTCTCTTTCCCCAAGATATGTAAAATTTGAAAAACCATAATAGCTGGCTTTAATTGCCTTAAATGATTAATTCCATTTCCATAGGTGTACAGATGGGTTTCTCAGGACACTGCTTGTGCTGCTCACTCCCTTCCTCCACAATATTGTTTTTTTCCAATTTTTTTTTCAATGCAACTGACATCCCTTTCCATAACATCTTATAAAATTGTAAATATTGTCCTGGGCAAACAACAGTTTGACTTGCTGAAAAGAAATGGGTTATCTAAGAGTGCTAAAATTAATTGTTGGTCTTTATTTGGTAACAGACCTTAGTAGGTCATGATCATTGTCACAATGGTCAAAAAAAAATCTGAACATTTGATAAGCAAAGTCATTTTCTCAGGAAATCATTCGGAATGTTCCAATGAGAATTAAAAATGGCACTCTATTCTACTGACTTTTACTATGCAGCAATAAAAATACTCTCGACCAACATGATTTTATTTATTTATTAATTTTAAAAGAAACTGTTAATTTTAGAAGCCAGGGAGATTGGGTTCAAGTCCTGTCTCTGACACATCCTGGGTGAATGGAAGTGCTCAAGTTAATTAACCTCCAATACTCAGATCAGTTTTCTTTTTCTAAAAAAATATAATTTTTGAGAGGATGTGTATCAAAGAAGAAATTCCTTTGATACAGGGATTAATTCCCTATAACCAATTGAAATCTCACTGCTGGTACTTGGTCCTATTTAATTAAGGTTTGCCCCATTTTTAATGTAACTATGTGGTCCAGATATCAATTGCAGTTCTGAACATCAAGTCTGAAAGTTGCCCACAATCTGTTCCATTGTGTCTAACTATGTGTTGATTTGGCTTTCCTTCTGAATCAGCAATGAACATGTTCACACCAGGAGAAGAACTGTGATATCTTGAAGCTGAATCTGACAGTCATCTTGCCAGGGGGCTGACACTTTTGTTGAACATGTATGTTTATCTTGGAAAGCATGATGCATCTCTCCACTACACAAAGCCTTCATCACTTTCCATTTCTGCATGTCTTTTCTCCTTAGAATGACATACACCAGTACTCCCTGAAAGGATTCATCCATGATACTTTTTGGCCATTAGATAAATGGAAGGCAGTGATAGTGAGGAAGTCATGAGATGAACAAGTCTTCAGAAATAATTAACTAATTGTGAATTTTTGTTTCTTTTTCCTTCTCTATCAATTCCACACAAACAATGCCTAAAATAGCCTACTATTGCATGAAAGTCACCCCAAATTATCAGCTTTTCTTCTTTCAATATATTGGTGGTGAGGGTCTCTAGGTCTTCAAAGAGATTTATTTTAAATCATCAGCATTAATCATGGTGAGAGCATAGATACTGATGATGATGGCATGAAAGTTTCCTGCAGGTGGCAGTTTCAATGTCATGTTCCCTCCTTTGGTGAAACATGTAAGTTTTTATTGTTCTTGTTTGTCTCTTTTTTTCACTTAAGGGTATTTTTTCCAATTATATATGATCATAGTTTTCAACATTGGATTTTGAGCCCCAAGTTTTTCTGCCTTACTTCCTTATTTCCTTCCTGCCCCAGAAGGCAAGCAATGTGACACAAAGTATATATATACACACACACACAATCATGTTAAACATATTCCCACATTAGTCATATTATGAAAAAAGTCTGGAGAAGAAAAGGGGGAAATGATGAAAAAAGAAAAAATGATTGAAAAATAATGTGCTTCAATCTGCATTTAGAATCCATAGTTCTTTTTCTGTATGTAATCAGCATTTTCTATCATGAGTCCCTTGGAATAGTCTTAGATAATTATTGAGAAGAGCTAAGTTTACCATAGTTTATCATCTCACAATGATGATGTTGTTGTATACAATATTCTTCTGCTTCTACTCCCTTCACTCAGCATCAATTCATGTCTTTCTAGGTTCTTTCTGAAATCCATCTGCTCATCAATCCTCACAGAGTTCTCTCACAACAGGAGTCCTTCATCTCTCCGGGCTACTATATTTCT
Organism: Myrmecobius fasciatus; assembly: GCA_023553655.1. Classification (NCBI taxonomy): domain Eukaryota; kingdom Metazoa; phylum Chordata; class Mammalia; order Dasyuromorphia; family Myrmecobiidae; genus Myrmecobius; species Myrmecobius fasciatus. The sequence goes on along the minus strand of JAJPUD010010980.1, from coordinate 7,237 downwards.
TGCTGTACATGAATGTGTGAAAACTTCACCTGCTGATGGTGAGTGGAATTATTTTTTAAACCATTTCTGTACTTTCTTGTGTGTGTTTTGACCATGGGGTGGGATCCCTACCTACTGAAATCAGCAGGCTGGGGTTGGGTAAAGATCATGCTGCGGTATCTTTTTTAGAACCTTCCTCATGTGAGTCCTCAAAAAAAAAAACTGCTCAAATGCCTAGGGGGCTAAAGAAACCCACTGCTGTTTCAGTTCAGTGAGAGGGTGAGCCAGTGCCCTAAGCTGCTTGTGTGCAATGTTGTCCATATCTGCTGCTCCATCACTTACCCATTGTCACAACACTTTAAGATAAGCAAAATAGTAAGACAGTGAAATAATAAAATAGTGGCTGATGTATAATGTCTTCATTAGTGTGTGGACTCAGTTCAAATGTGTCAGAGCTGTACAGAGGTGTCAGTTTTCCTCCCCTCCAGAGTCATCAAAGTCTAGTAGCAAGATAAAAGTTAAAACTACTGGTATTCAATAGATGATCTTGTCCACTTCAATATGTAATGAAGCTCTAAGCACTTCATATTGCGTGCTCAACTGCCTTGATGACCATTGGGGGGGGGATTTTTCTCATCTACCCATTCTGATGGAGGAAATCTTCACGAACTTGGGGCAAACGTTCCTCCAACTCTTTAAAGGGATAAGGCATGCTAGTTACCCTCAATTTGGTTTAGTCTATCTGCTGAGATGGTTTTACTGGGCTGTAACCATTGCTCATTGCTTAATTTCATGGATCTATAGGTGAACACCTCAGGTAGATAAACAACCCTGAAAGGGCTCAAAAAGCCTTCACACCTGAAGTTCTAGTCCTACCTAAGCACTTTACACCACACACACACACACACAGACACACACACACACACACACACACACACACACACCACTAACATAATCCCACCCCTGACTAAGACCTAAAGTGATTGCAGGAGCCAAATATACCAACAGCTTTATTTTATACCTTGAGGATTGTGAGGTTCAAAAAAGGAAGAAATATGTGAAGAGGCTAAGGATAAATCTATATCTATACAATCAAAAGGTCACTTCCCTCAAAAATAACAAAAAAAATCCTCAGCATTTATCTCAATTAAACTTCATCTTAATTGAATTGGTTGTTCATTCCTTGGTTTATTTTTTTAGCTTACAATGTTGTCTTCTACTATATTATCCATCCCTTAGATGTATAAGTTATCTGCCCCTTTGAGAAGCATGTCATTTATGCCCTTAAGTCATTGCTAAAGAAGTCAAAAATTAGCAATAGAGGGCCAAGGGCAGATCCAAGATCAAGATACACTCTAATTAGAGGCTTCATTTAAAACAAATTCAAATTGAACAAACATCTGGATCCAAATTATATTGCTATAATAGCCATATCACTATAAATAAATAAGTGAGTGAATGAAAATTATCAAAATAATTTTGCAGATAGAGATGGGTAATGTATTAAGATTACAAATTCCTAAATGTGCAGTTCTAACACATACAGGATGAAAGAAATACAAGGTTTTTCTTAAATGAATTCATTGGGGCTCTTTACTCTTTTCAAAATCATTGAAAAAGCAATCTTTAATTTGCTGTTAGCCATTTTAACCTGATAGGGCTAAAAAAATATATGCTATTAGAAGACTTTCAGAAGAAGTTACTCAGATGGTTTTTTAAAAATGACTTGAAAGGAAGTCATTCTGATTAAATAGGAACTATTCTACTCAGTTGCCTACCAAGAAATCTTTGTTTGAATAAATCCTCTTCAACCTTTTGATCCCCAATCATCCCACCTTTAAAAAAAAAAGAAAGCCATACAGGAGTGCTTAAAGGAAGATTCATATTTTCTCCTTTTAAAGAAGTTTGAATTTTGAATTTCAGTCCTATCTAATTAACACCAGAGGAAGTTTGCAGTTGTCTTTCTTTGAAGCTCTAAGTGCTTAACATATTATGGCCCATCAACTAAGGCAGATTTCTAGGCAAATGACAAAAAAAAACAACAAACTGATGACAATGATGTCAAAAAATTTTTAATAAGCAAGATAACATATAAACCAGCTGCCTCTCAAGCTTCTAAGATCTGTAAGTACAGAACCAGCTGAATCTCCCACACCTCTATAACTATATTGCCAAGTATTAAGTAAGAATTCTTGTTGAGGATTATAACCCCAAGGTAATGTGTCATCTCCAATCATTAAAAAGAGAATACATAATTTTCACTGTAATGCATTTACAGCAGTATATTAGCAATCAGGAAACCTGGGTTTTTGTCTTAATTCTTTCACTAACTGGTACCTTAACCATTCTGTGTCTCAATTTCCAATTTTGGTAAAGTGGGAACGTCATAGTTTCGAAGTCCTTCTCAAATCTGAAATCTAATACCCAGGAAAAATACTATTTTAGAAGAATTTCCAGGATTGAAACAAAACAGGGGTTTCATTTCATACTTTTGGTTTATCGTGCATTCTTTCACCATATGTTGAACACTTTTTATGAGATTTTCAGAGATTCCTTAAAGCAGTCTAAGCTTCTTATTTTACAGAAAGAAAAAAAAAATACAGCATATAAGTGAATATATTTAAAATGTATTAGCTACCACCCATTTTTACTTTTTGACTTCTAGTTCATGATGTCTTCATATTAGGATGGTTCACAGAAGAACCTGTATTTAAGACTCCAGTGTAAGAAAGTATCAGTACATATGTGCAATTGGGCATATGGATATAAGAATAGTCCAACATTTACATTTAAAAAAAAAAACCTAATAGACTATTAGTTGCCTAAAGGAAAGGATTTCCATAGCCTTCTGGACATGGTAAATGTAAAAGCTTTAAATTACAGAAGGTTCCTATCAAAGTAACTCCTGCAATAAGCTGAAAAGTCTCCATTTACCTCTATAAGGAGTTTCAATATTAACTAACAATCAATTTCCCAGCCTCCCCATTCTAACCAAAAAAGAATGTGTCCCATTCCATAATCTTTATCTGACCACTCGCTTTAGGGGCCCCAGGCCCTCTCCCATTACCCGATTTTGCTTGAATCATATTATAATTCTATATAAATAAACCCTTATTTAGTGATCAATTTCCCAGTGGATCTGATGTTTATCCAATCTTCCCAATTGCCTTTCTCATTTAAGTAGTTCTTCTCAACAAAACAGAAATATTTTACTTACTTAAGTCAAACCCTGGCACGCCAGTGAATCCACCTTAAAATGGCACAGCCACTGTATTCAATGACATAAATAAAGCCTTAAAAATTTAAAATAAGTTAAAAGAAAACTAAATAAATAAAAGGGAGAGCTCATTGAGACACTCCATGACTGATGTGAAAATTGAATGTAAGCTCTCATAAAATGTATTGACACCTAACTTGAGAAGAATATTATAGTTTCAAATTTTATTGTGCATAACTTTTGCAAGCATTTTGCTGTATAATTCTCTGCATCCATTTATTGGGGAGCTAAAGTGAACTTAAGGGGCTGTTATTCCTTCCAAAATAATAAAGTGGACCAGATTCTGGGGGCCAGATAGTCTGTTCAAGATTTAAGTAGTACCATTCAATTTTATTGTCAGCCTTGTAATAAATTCTGATTAAGAATTTACACCTTTGTGAACAGATTAAGAAACCTAATTGATTTTGATCTGTTAACTTCAATTTGCAGCTTTAAAAAGGTGTAACCCTCACCTAGATTTATGGTCCAGATCCCTCGCATTTGGAATTAATTTTGCTTCTCTTGGCTTTGTAAATGACGAGTCTAAAAAGAAAATATATTTCTCTACAAGGAAGCTAGTTGATTTTATGCCTAAACATTGAATATTCCTTAAGTACATGCTGGTTTCCCATGTCCAAACATTTAAATCTATTATTGAGCATTTCATTTGTTATATATTAATCAGTCTTGTAAATTAAAAACTTTAAAATACTATGTAAATTCTAGCTAGCTAGCTGGTAGTTGTAATCATAACCAGAGTAATAATATTAGTAGTAGTGGTGGTGATGTCATCATTGATAGTTCCCACTGATTATAAAGTGTTTTTTTCCAGTGTTTCTGTGCCATCTCATCCCCTTTCCTAGACTTAGCCTGCAGTGATGGGCATATGGTCAGGTTGTTCTGACTCAGTTGTTGGCATGCTAGATTGTGGAAAATAATCATTTATCAGAGAGGCTATTAGAGTCTGCAAAAAACAGGCAAAATAATTATAAATTACTACATGTAATTACATTTGAAGGCTTAGAAAATCATGGGTTATGGAAATTCAGGGCAAGCAGCTCCATTTCTGATAAAATATCACTGTGGAGAACTCATTATGAGTTTCTGTATGAGATTTTATATTTTCTGTCTTACTAAACTTTTTGCTCAAATTAGAATTCCAGTTGTTTAAGATGGTAAATAAATTTTGTTGTCATATATGACCTAAATAAATAGAATTAGTATCTAAATAGTTTTATATGTAATTGTTATATTTTATAAACAAATTATAGGAAAAACTGCAAGAATGATAATCTCTTAAATTTAGGGAGCTTCAAAATCTAGGATTTGGTCCTAAATCAAATAAGTAATCATTTGTTTCTGTAAGTACTATTGAAAGTTCTCTACTCAAATCTTCATCAAATACATCATTATGGTTGTAAGAAGACTCTAGGTTCTTGAAGATTATGAAATTTACCATAATGATGATGAATATAAAATAGTATATATACTTAGATATTTTGATCTCAATCTAGCTATGTAAAAGCTTCATATTATATGGTTTTCTAATCTCTAGTCTTTATTACTTGATCTTGAATCTTCATACCTGCTTATCAAGTATATCATGGAACTTAGTTTAGATTCGATGGACCAAGTGAATCAATTTCCCAATTTTTATGAATTTATATATTCTTTATTTTTTGCCTACAATTCCTCTGGTTTTCCAGTGTTTTTACTTTAAATTAATTGTATTGTACATAATTGACTACACTGTTTTTTGTCACTCATGATTTCTAGACAATTTCTTCAGTATTTTTCGATTCTTCAGAAATGGGATTTTTCTCAAATGTCATTTTCTTACCATTGTAAAAAATAATTACCTGCTGCTTTATGTTAGATACTATAGGTATACATTATAAAGCAAAAACTCCTTGAAATCATTTCATGTCTATAATGAGCTATCCTCTTATTCAATTCAATTGTCTTTTCAAAGATTAGGGGGGGGGTAGATGTCCTTTGTAGATAAACTTAAAAAAATACCTTTTTAAAAAAATAAATGTTTTGTTAGTTTGTATTACAATAACTAGAAACGCTTTGGAAAAACCATTTCAGCCAGTACACATTTGACTACTTGCTGAGTGAAGAGTGACAGTGGCAGTCTAGCAACAAACAAGTTTAGAATAGAAAAATGGTTGTACAAAATTGTAAGTAGTTTCAACTAAAAAACTGAAGAAGAAAAAGCAGTAAAGTTATAATAATAATAAAAGTTCAAAGAAAACTTGTCAGGAACCAAAATAAGTGAGGTCACACCAAGAAAATTTAAAGGAAAAACTGAAATAAATAGTGTAAATAGAAAAAAAAATATATGTAAAGATGGCAGTGGTGTTGCCACTCTGTTTCTTGTTAAGTCTTGGAATCCATTGTGACTATTCATTATTCCATTTGGGATTTTCATGGGTAAAATACTGGACTCTTTTGACATTTGCCATTTATTGTTCCATTATATTTAATTCTAGATGTTGAAGTCTAGATAAGTTTTTTTAAAGAATTTGAACTACTATTTATGAAGATAAGAATTGGAAAAGAAAGTGAATTATAATAACAACATACATTGAAGGCTATTTGAGGGGGAGGAAACACAAATTTGAGTGTGGGGAAATTTATTTTGAAATGTTTCTTCAAGAGGGAAAGAGGGGAAAGAAAAGTTTTTGTGGAAAAAAAAACTCGGCTTTTATTATTGCTAAAAGAGATAGAGTATCAACAACTAATGCTTGAATCAAGGTGTTTGAGGGAACCAGGCTTTCATAAATGATTTTCCATCGTAAATAGCATTGCCATGATAATAAAATTAAGTTAAAGAAGTAGACAGTACAAGTTGCCACTTTTTTGTTTATTGAATAAATTAAAAATAATTGATAAGATGAAAATGGTATCTTCAGGGCTCTCTTCCAGTAGGATATCTCTTTTGTCTATGCCAAAATTGCACAATTGCATGAAAGATTCAACAGCAGACAACCTTGTTAAATGACCAGCTGGTTATTGATTTCAAGTGAGACATAAAAATTTAAACTGATGATCACCAAAGGTTTTCACTATAGCTATATAGACAATCAAGCATAAAATCCAAGTCAAAGAGAGATTTTCTAATTATATTGAAGATATTTGAAAATGATATTGTAGTGATGTTTTAAAGACCCAGAACCCCCAACTTTTCTAAATTTGTTGCATCTTCACCCAAAATATTTTTTCTTATTAGTCATATTTGAAAAAAATATATAGATGCTGAATATCTCCTGTCTAGACCATACTACAGTTATACAAGTGATTATATACATTTATTGTATGCACACAGACTCACAAATACATAATAATGTTAGTGGACAAATAATTTTATTGGGACCAATGTTGAATTACATGAGGTAAACAGGCTAGATTGCTTTTGAGAAAATAGTTATTTTAATTTGCCTAAAGTTTATCCATAAAACAAAGTTCAATATCAATCAGTTAATCAGTCAATAAACATTTTCTAAGTATCATCTATGTATTCTAACAAGAGCTTATTTTACCTTGAATTAAAAAGACAGTCTCTAAACTTAAGTAGGTCACAACAACTTAATGCAGTTATGTCCAAATTATAAACAGGATAAATGAAAAGTGATAAGTAGAGAAAGACACTAGTCAAGAAGGATCAGACAAGCTTTTCCATTGAAGGGAGATTTCACAAAGACTTGAAGGAAGCCAAGGCAGAGATGAGAAAGGAGAGATGCCAGAAATGAGGTACAATCACTAAAAAGACAGGAGATAAAATGTCTTCCACAGGTGACATCAAGTATGCCATCTTACTGGATCAAAGGACACAGGAGGGGAAGCATAATAAAATTGGAAAGGTAAAGATGATCAAATTATGAAGGAATCTGAATACGCAACTCAGGATTTTACATCTGATATTTGATATGGCAGGGAAACAGTAGAGTTTGTTGAATGTGTATGAGTGGAATTTGTGTGTGTGTGTGTGTGTGTGTG
>JAJPUD010010979.1:0-57654 GCA_023553655.1 Myrmecobius fasciatus | reverse complement strand
TTTTTTTTTTATAACTTGGTCTTCCTTTTCATAAACCAATAATTTTTGCAAAGGAAAAGAGAAATTGGTTAAGTAAAGACTAGTCTGCCCATATTAAGTTAACACATTCTACTCAAGAAACAATGGAAAATATGTTACAAAGTGTTACTAACAGTGAAAAATATATATATTTTTAATTCCCAGGAAACCAATTACATTTTTGAATAAAATGATAGACAATAAAATCTTCTTTATTTTAGCCACAGGAGGATGCCATGGTCTTTTGATTAAATTCCCTATTCAGCTATTTCAAGATCTGTTGTCAATTTCTGTAGAAGAAATTCCTGTCATATCCACCCTCAGTCAAAATCAAAAGATCAAAAGGGTCTTAAAATGGGGCTTATAAAATTTTTCAGCACAGGTATAATGTCCATAATTAAAACCTTTCAGAAATGTACAAAAATAGGAGTTTCCTATAATGAATTAAAATTGCTGATGATTTTCATTTTTTCAGAAGTGAAGGATCTAATAGGATCATTGATTTAGAGTTGGAAGGGATCTTTGAGACCATCTAGTCCCTTATTTTTCAATTGAGGAAACTGAGGTCAGGAGAAACTAATCTTACTGACTTGCCTTAATTCACACAGGTAATAAATTGAAGAGCCAAGCTTTGACCTCAGGTTCTCTAACTCCAATTCTTTCTACTGTGTAATGAGAAACAATGAGAGGATGCCTCAAAGCAAAAACATACACATGTATTGATCTTCACAAAAACCCTGTGTTGGTAGGTTTTACAAGTATAATTAAACTCATTTTACAGAGGAGGACACTGAGGTTTAGAGTGAGTGAATTACTTCCTCAAGGGATTATGACTAAGAAGTGATCCTGATAAATGGAGAGATGTCAACAAACTAGATAGGGCAATGGAGTATTAAGAGAAGAGCTGGAGATTGGAGCTATTTTGAAGTGAGAACTTTTGGAACTTTGAAGAAATATAAGACATACAGGAAAAAAAGTAAAGTTTGACTTCAAAGTTCTAAGACTGGAGATATGAAAAAATCATGATATCAATGGCAGAAAAAAAGGAAGTTCCAGAGGAAGCCTGACTGAGGGGAATACTGATGAACTGAGCACAAAGGCATGCTGTATTTAAGGTGATGGTAGGTTATCTAGTTAGAACCCAACTACAGGTTTTATCTTTCATTGAAAAATGTAATATCTATTGATAAATATATTAAAATTCTTACACGCTGTCGTATTTGATAGAGATTCCTTGACAATATTTGTCGTATCTCATCCATTTCACCAGGGGTCAGCTTTCTTATTTTTTCTTCATGGTAATCACTGTAAAGGTTTGGGAAAAAAAAATTTAATATGTGATAAATATTTGAAAAATAGATTCTATTTTCAAAGTCATAATGATCTGCAAAGAAAATAACCTTATGAAAAGAGTAAGTACTTCAAGAACTATTTAATTAAAAATTCAAAAATAGTATAGGGGTTTAGAAAAAGCACTAAATTTGAAGTCAGAAGACTTAAATTCCTTCTTGCTTCTTATTTACTATGTGAATTTGGAACAAATTTCTTTGCCTTTCTGTCCTTAGCCTCATCACTGGTAAAACCAAATCAAATGAATTATATCTATAAAATTTGAAGACAAGGTCCATATTTATGGCTTCCTGGAAAAGGGACCTAACTCAAAACAAAATTGAATGGGATGGGTTAGATTTAGAAATGACTTACTCTATGAGAAGAGCAAGACTGATGAAATTTGGTTCTCTTCCAATCCAAAATATTTTCGATTATATTTTAACATGTTTAGGGTAATACTGACATAAAAGAAGGGTAATAAGTGGTCTGTATGGCTCAGAACATGGAAAGTTTAAGCTTAGAAAGCTCTTTTCTTCCCTTACAGAACTTACAATCTAGTGAATATGCAAATAATATAACATAAAATAATAAACAGAAAGTACATAATTAAGGTACAAATAAAGCTTATGTGAGGTTCAAGGAAAGAAAAGTCATTAATGACCGAGTAGATAATAATAACGAATTTGCATAAGAATTCAAGTCTTATACTGTATCTTCATCAAAACAGTTCTATGATGAATGTGCTATAATATTAGTATCCTTATTTTATAGATAAAGAAATTAAGGTACAGAAAATTTATATGACTTACACAAGATCACACTGAGAGCAAAATATCAGAGTGAGGACCCAATATAAGGCCTCCTGGTCAAATGTTCTACCTATTCTGACATATTATTTCTTTTTAGGTTTGTTTTAATTGTAGCTCTGGAAGGGGCCATAAAGATCAATTTACCCAAGATTCTTATTTTACATACTGGAAAATGAGTGCCAAAGAGATCACATGATTGACTAAAAAAAGACTTCATATTGATATTTAAATTGGGCTTTCCAATATTCATAGGAATTCAACAAGTCAAATGGAAAAGGGATTATAGAAAACTGGCATAGGTTGAGAAAAGGCATGGCAGTGAGAAGGCTATGCAGATTTGTTTAAGGGACAAATGGGGATTTAGTTTAGTTTAAGTATAAAGTAAGTGGAAATGAGTAATATAAGATAAACTTAGAAAGGTAAAGTGCCATAGAGTATTGCTTAAGTGTAAATAAGTTTTCCCTTATCATCTCAGTTGGCTAAAGAGAACATATACAGCCAAAAGGCTTCTAATATCCAGGTGAAAGCCCCAGACAAATAAACCTCTGGACAAGAGAAACAGTACCAGAGTTCTCCTCTCCCTCAAAAGAAGAAAGCTCTTTTCTTGTAAGAAACTCAGATCACACTAGAACTTGTTGAAGAAAGATGCAAGTCTCATAAAGTTGAGGTCTTGAAACAATTAATTGATAACTGAGAGAATGAAAGAGAAATACTTTGGAAAGCAATCATAATAAACCTGTAAAATGGTGAGGAAAAAAATTTCCCTACAAAATGGAATGAAATAAACAAAAGTGCTTGGCACAAAAATACAAATATTTTCAAAATCTGATGCTGAAAGTAAAACTAATTTAGTCTAACAACTGATTTTCTTCTTTATTTCCCCTTTCTAAATACCTGCAAAAGCTGGAGTCATTTTTACAAAATTGATATAGGGATATATAGGTAAATCCAAACTGTATAAATGTCTGAGGAGGCAAACAGAGAAATTATACGTGTTTCACTCTTTGTTTAAAAGAAAAAAAAAGAAAAGAAAAGAAGGGAATAGAAGGGAAGGGAATAAATGTCGGGTACTATCAAATTATAAAGGGCCTTAGAAACCTGTAAATGAATTTGAACTTTTCCAGTTATAAAAAAGGAAGCAATTACAGTACAGTACAGTAATGACATACAGTACAGTACAGTAATGACATAATCAAATCTAAACAAAAGGAACATAAATCTGGCAGTGATGTGAAGGTTGTATTGAAGAAGGGAAATAGTGAAGAAGGTCAGGGAGGAGGCTATTATAGAGTCAACTCTATGGTAACCAATGGGGATGAGGAGTAACAATGGTAGTGGAAAGGAGCAAAGAGATCACCAAAGATAAAAAGGAAAGGCCTTGGTGAGTACGAGAGTCATATATGAGAGTTGAGGAAAACAAGAATACAAGAAATCTAACAAGGGAGACTTTATAGGAAAGATTAGAGCTATAGATAGATAAATTTGAGAGATGCTTATTTAGAACTGAAGCCGTGGAGTGAGATAGGAGGGAAGGAGAGGTGGGGAAGAAGAGAAGGGATAGGGGAAGAGGATAAAAAGAAGAGTAAAGGAGGATGTAGGGGAGAAGGGAGAGGAGAGGATATTGGAAGGGAAGGGAAGAAGGAAAGAAGGAGGGAAGGAGAATGAAAAGGAGAGAAGTGAGGAGAAAAAGCAAGTAGAGAAATAAGACCTATAATCTTATTGCAGAAAGCTCCAATATTACTTCCCTTTAGAGATTATTATAGTACTTTAAAGAAAGTGATAATTTTAACTTCACTCAAAAAAGCCATAATAGTAACAAAAACTTTTAAGTAGTTGTAGAACACCAACAGTTTAAAAACAGAGTTTGTAACTAAGAGAGACTGACTTTCAAAATAATCTGGTTACATCAAATGTATAATTAAATGTTTTGTTCTGACGTTTTTTGGAAATAGAAAAAATTTGGCACATTTATACCTTTTTTGAAGGAAAACGTTACGGGTGGACCAATAGTGATTTGTTAAAAAGAGAACCAGGAATGTGTGGTGTCTCTAAATCCAGCAGAGAAAAAAAATATCAAAGGAGAAAATGGCTACTGTCAGAAACTCAGAGTGTCACTATGCTTTAATATTGATTAGAGTGCATGGGTACAAATTCCAGTTCCTGCACTTATTAGCTAAAAATTCTGGTCAATTTTTTAAATTAAAATTTTATTTGTCTTGTGATTAAAATGGGGATAATAAAGCCTGCACAATCTACTCATTCGAGAGTTGTCATAGAAAAAGTATTTTGTAAACTTGAATATACTATAAATTCAAATTTAATAAAACTAATAAAAGCTTTTGCGCAATACCTCTGATTATTAATTGCCCTTTTATTTTTATCTTTCCAGACACCATACTTTAAAACTTATATTCATGGATACCTTTGGAATAATGTGAAATCCCAGAATAATTCAAACTCTTCTTTTACTAGCATTTTATACAAATAAATTATGATTAAAGTAGGTGTTAAGGCAAGTAGGGCAAATAACACAAGATTGTGGTTCTATGTGGAAAAGGGGAGAAAGGCAGGGAGAACTGGATTGAAAGTTTAGAAGGCAGAGTGTGGGATAAAAAGGAACCTCAGATCCTACATGCTGACCTTGTACTTTAATTATATTAACATAGCTCCTTTCTATCTGACACTTGAGTCAGCATAGATCTAGCTGCTTCTTCTTAAAATAATAGGTTCCCCAAAGAATTAAAAACTGGAGGAATAGATCAACTCAACTTGTCATACAGGAACTATAACTGGAAGCAGTATAGAGTCAGAGGTTGTTGGTAGTGGTACTTAGTCATTTTTCAGTGGCGTCTGACTCTTTGTGACCCCTTTCATGATTTTCTTAGCAAAGATACTGGAGTGGTTTGTCATTTCCTTTTCCAGCTCATTTTACAGATGAAGAAACTAAGGCAAGCAGGGTTAAATGACTAGTCCACAGTCACATAGCTAGTAAGTATCTGAGGCTAGATTTGAACTCATTCTTTCCAGATTTCAGGCCAGACTTCCATTCAGCTACCTAGTTATCCCTCTTGAGTCATAAGACTTTTGTTCAAATCTTGTCTCTCATACTTATTAAACAATAATGTATGATCTTGGGAAAGCCATTTAAGGTACCAGGGCCTCAGTTTCTCCATTGAACTAGATGGCCTCAGAGACTCCTATCAATTCTAGATTTTATAAACGTTAGAAATTCTATCTGCCACCAATTAGTTGTAGACAGCAGTCTGCTCTAGAAATAGAAAGGAATAGTGATTGGAACTGATTTTTGGAGGAGAATAGAGAACTTCAGATTAATTCTAACAATGCAGGTTTGTACCTTCTTTACTATTTATAGTCTTAGACTTCCAAGAGTACTACAAGATTAAGTGATTTGCCTAGGGACATAGAACCAGTGTGTATAAAATGAGGGACATCAGGTTTTCTTAGATGAAAGGCTTGTTTTCTACCGCAACACACACTGGAACAAAAAATTCACAATTTTATGGTGACCAAATTGCTCCTAATTTTTATGTAAAATTTGTAAGTATCTCTCTTTACCCATCTAATTTATTTCAAGTATTTTTTTTAAGAATGAAAAAAATCTCATTTCTTCATTCAAATGAATCATACACAAGGAAAAGTTCTTATACTCAACTGATTAATTCAGTGGCCTATGAATTTAGAATTGTTTTTATTGGCCTTAAGGTGAGATAGAGTATGACCCCAGAAAATAATGTGGTCCCCTACATCAATAGTCTTGGTAATACAGCTACATGATTATGTGCAAGTTTAAGCTAGCAAATATAACACACTTTCAAAATATTCAATTATAAAGAATGAAATAAGGAAATTTTAATTTACTTTCAAGTACTGAATTTCTAAAAGCAAATACTCTAATGGACAAATGAGCATTATCAGATTGCCCATCCCCCACCTCAAATTAACCTCTAAAAATCAGTACATTAATATTTAAACCAGAAAATCTCTTAGGAACTTACCCTGTGCAATAAGTTCTCATTGCCATGTTTTTCAAGATCAGCTTCCTTGAGATTACTTATCCTTCCTGGGCTTTAAAGATTATTGCCAAAACACTTCCAGTATTGATAAATTTTCCCCCAAATTGGGAAAAATTTGTAACGGAAAGCTATGTAAGGGTTATTGTTGAAAAATTACCCACACATATGTTATGCAAATAAAATAAAATTTTAAAAAAAAATTTTCCCCCAAATTATACTTACTTTAATGAAGCAATAGATGGCACTGTGCTTATCATCCCAGTCTCTGCCATCTCTATAGCATGCTTTATTTCCAGCTTTTTATACAATGAAACAATGCTTGACTTAGGTTGATTTTCCCTAATAAGAAGCTTTCTCAGGTATTTATCATCAAATTTTTTGAACCTGGAAGTAAAGAAAACCAATCTTCTAGTCAATTATTGTCACTGGCTAGGAAAAAAATGACAGCAGTAAAATGGAAATCATTGGCAATTCTTAATTTTCCAGAGAGCAATTCACATTACCAGCCAAGTTAAAAAAAATGTAGCATGTGTGCATGTATGTATATATTCATATGCATTAATGTGTGTATATACATGCATAAGTATGCTAAGCTATTTATAGAATGAAACTGAAAATTCCTGATGATGGTTTCTGGTTAAAAAAAAGCTAGACCACTGTCTTTCCTTATAGCAAATGCTGAGAATAATTATGCAAAAATAATCATTTCTCAAGAGAGATATTGTTGATGATACAATAGCAAAGCAAATGTGCAACTAGATTTGGGTATTAAAGAAAAGAATTCATCTAATTTTTTTCCTTTTTTTTATATTGTTCTGACTTGTATTTTAATTCACTGAAGCACAATTCTTGGCAATAACACATTATATGTTTTAATTTGCTTTCCTAATCTTACAAAAGATAAGCAAAAGGACAAACCCACATTGAGATCAATAAAATAATGACATCTGATCTACTTAATTTGGATTCTTGGGTTTTATTTATTTGCCTTTTTTGCTACACCTTCCATCTACTTGCCAAACTACAAAGATACTTGCTTCTTATTCTCAACATTAAAATCTCTACTCTAAAAAGTTTCAGCATGCCTGCCATATTCTCTTTCCTATCATCCTCTAGAGGCCAAATCATATTAGCAAAATGTGGTATGCCAGAAAAAAATAGTAAGAACTTCAGTTAAGATAAATAGAACTCTATCACACCTAAAGCAACTATTCTCCCATTTCATCTTCTAAAAGCAGCAAAAGTTAGAGCCAATAACAGAACATTAAATCCTCCATTACACCACACCATCCAGGACAGTATTCAATCATTGATCAATTAGTCAACAAGCATTTATTAAGCACCTATTATGTTAACATTTAGAGATATAAATACAAAGAATAAAATAATTCTTTCATCTTAAAAGAATTTATATCCTGACATTTTTATACTTTAGATCTTGTAATTCAGCCTGTTTTGCATCTATTTATTGAAATATCATATGGCCTACATCTGTCTTCTCCCTGAAAAGTACTTCATCAAATGAATTCATTGTTGAAATCCAGGTAATTCTATCTATGACATTTCCTCATTCTATCTGGTAACCTTAGTAACTTTGTCTAAAAAGACTATGAAGTCATTCTGGTATGGCCTGTTTTTTGATGAATCTATAACCTTGTTTTTTTCTCTATGAACTGTGCCCTAAATTCCAATTATTCCCTCCACACACATTGTGTGTTTTAAAATTTCAATGTTCAACTTCATTTATGATCTTATCAATTTAGATGATCCCTCCATTATAGCATATCACAGCTAATAATTCATGCCTGCTCATGTTATATAATTTCTGTCCATATCCTCCATTTGCTTGCGATAACAAGTTTACCTAACATCCTTTAAACTTACTTTACTTGCTCCAGATATTGCAAGGAGACATTTGTTCTCTCTTCATCCCTCACACTCATCATGAGACTGGTTCATTTTATTTTTTCAATAATGTTTTTTTCCTGATGACATTATTTACTACTGTTTTTTCAAGGTTCCTTATTAATTATATGTAGCAGTCTGCTTATACCCTCCCTCCATGCACCTTTCCACACTATCCTATACATGATACTAATGTTCATCTTCTCAGACAACACCAACAGAATAATGGTATCCCAAAAAAATAGGCTTTTATTTCTGGATCTTTAAAAGGAATTTTGTAATTTCCTGAAAGCAAAAACATCATCCCTTCCACATCACGACTTTCCCCATTGCAGTTTCAATATATCACAAGTTTGCAAAAGAAACTAAGCGGGAATTTGGGGGTTGTTTTGCAGAAACCATAGACAATATGCATTGGCCAATAGACAACACAGAAGAAATTTAGAAACTCAGAAATGCATAAAATACATGTGTAGCATTATTTAATTTAATCAACTCAAATTTTCTAAGGGACCCATAATCACCCCATAAAAGAAAAAGAAAAAAAATTGTGATTTCTTCTCTGCTATGAAGGGAGAACTAAAAAATTTTATGCAGATGTTTTAGATTGCAAAGGCACCACCATCCCTAACTCCTTCCACAGTGTGGAAGAAATAACTGTAGTTTTTACTTTTCATCTTCCATTTAATTTAAGACTAAATTCATTATCTATTTATATTATCTGTTCCAGAAACTTAAACTGATGGATAAACTCCCTGTCTAGCCAACTGCATGTCACAATTTAGGTCAGAGGTTTAAAAACCTGAAGAGCACAAACACATAATGGCTCAGTAGATAGATTTCAAATGGTATTTGAATTTTTATGAATACAATACATTTTTATTTTCACTAACCTCTAAATGAACATTAGCATTTCCTTCAAACAATAGTAGTATTAGGTTTCACCAGACTGTCAAAGGAGTCCATGAAAAAAATTTTTCATCCATTTGATCTTTCCTATGGAGGGGCTTAGGCTAAAATCTTTTTAGTAATGATAAATCTCTTCTAAGAGAACTGCAACATGATTCAAGGGCGAAGCCAAGATGGCGGAGTGAAGACTCGAATCTCTGTATCCTCTGACCTCTCAAATCAACAGCAAATTAAGCCTCTAAACTGATTTTTAAATCAAAGAACTGAGAAATAGTTGGACTATGAAACATTTCTTGCAGAAGGTACCTTTGAAGAGCTTCATAGCAGGTCTGTATCAGTCAGACAGGGGGTTGAGCAGTTTGCCAAGCGTCTGGGATACAGGGCAGGAAACTGGGAAGGACTCAGCGAGGCATAAACTCTAAACAACTGGTGAGTGTTTCTGAGGCGCTCGGGACACTCTGCCCTGATTGTGGGCAGGTTCTTTGGAATATCTGCCTTCTATAAAAGGTGGGTTTGAAAAACCTCTGCAAATGTAAACTCCTAGCTCGACCAGCCCAGCACCAGAAGTTAATTAATAGAATTGCCCCAGGGCAAACTACCACAGCCCCAGCTCCTCGGCTTTAAACAGACACCAAGCTTTTTTTAAAAAATGAGTAAGAAACAGAAGAGAGCTCTCACCACAGACAGCTTTTATGGAGAGAAAGAAGAGCAGACCTCATATCCTGAGGTTCCTATACGCAAAGCAACTCCAAAGAAAGCCATCAAGGGAGATATGACCTGCTCCCCTTTTCACAAAACCTTCCTAGAAGACTGCATAAAGAATCTCAAAAGAGAGTTAGATGATAAATGGGGAAATGAATTGAGATCAGTGCAAGAAGCCCTCCAAAAGAGATATAAAGACACCAATTTACTGAAAAACAAAATTGGTAAAATGGAAAAAGACAACAATGCACTGAAAAGCAAAATTGGTAAAGAGGGAAAAGTATGCAATGAACAAATTGACCAGTTACAAAAGAAGCTAAAAAAGGTAACTGAAGAAAATAATACATTAAAAATTAAAATTGGAAAAATCCAAGTGAATGATTCAATAAGACTTCAAGAAGAAGTCAAACAAAAACAAAAAAATGAAAAAAAAACAGAAGAAAATATGAAATATCTCCCAGGAAAAGAAACTGACTTGGAAAATAGATCTAAGAGAGACAATCTAAGAATTATTGGACTTCCTGAAAGCCATGATGGAAAAAAAAAAAGAATCTAAATACTATCTTCCACGAAATCCCGAAAGAAAACTGCCCTGAGGTTGTCGAATCAGAAGGCAAAATCACCATTGAAAGAATTCACCGATCACCTCCTGAAAGAGACCCCAAAAGTCAATCCCCAAGGAATATTGTGGCTAAATTTCAGGACTATGGCACTAAGGAAAAGATATTGCTAGCAACTAGAAAGAAACAATTCGAACACTGAGGATCTATAATTAGAATCACACACAATCTATCAGCCTCCACATTGAAGGATTGAAGGGCCTAGAACCAGATGTTCCAAAAGGCAAAGGAACTTGGATTACAGCCAAGAATAACCTATCTAGCTAGAATGAGCATTATCCACCAGGGAAGAAGATGGTCATTCAATGATGAAGGAGAATTTCACCTATTGTTAATGAAAAGAATAGATCTGAACAAAAAATTTGACCTCCAAACAAAAAACTCAAGAGAAGCATAAAAAGGTAAAAAGGAAAGGACTCTTGAGAACTTTATTTCTACTATGGGGATACTTAAAGATTAGGGGTATAATTTGATATTACTTTGATAATATGAAAAAGAAAACTAGAGGAAAAGGCTATCATACTGAGGAAAAGAGGGAAAAAATGGTAAAATAAGGTTTTAATAAAAGGAGGTAAAATTAAGGTAAAATCTCATGAAGAGGCAAAGAAAACCTAATATAATTGAGGGAAAGAAGGGAAGGAGATTAGCACTGTGTAAATCTTACTCTCATCAGATTGGGCTCTAAAAGAGTGTATCAGACACATTTGGTTTCACAAAGAAACTTGTCCTTCCTTGTAGGGAAGTGGGAGAGAAAGGAGGAAAAGAAAGGGATAGACTAATAGAAGGGAAATTAGGAAAGGAGTAAAAAAAGGGGGATGGGTTCTAAAGGGGGGAGGACTGTTTGAGGGAGATGGTCATCAAAAGCAAAATATTGGGGAGGGAGGAAGGGAGAAAGGGGAAAGGAAAGGGAAAAACATAACGGGTAAATAAGATGGCAGGAAATACAGATATAGTTATTTTAACTGTGAATGTGAATGGGATCAACTCTTCCATAAAGCAGAAGCAGATAGCAGACTAGATTAAAAACCAGAATCCAACAATATGTTGTCTACAAGAAACACATCTAAAGCATAGAGACACATACAGGGTAAAGATAAAAAGCTGGAGCAGAACCTATTATGCTTCAGGTGAATAAAAAAAAAAGCAGGGGTAGCAATCCTGATATCAGATCAAGTAAAAGCAAAGTTAGATCTAATCAAAAGATATATCAGGAAGGAAACTATATTTTATTAAAGGGTACCATAGATAATGTAGCAATATCAATACTAAATATATATGCACCAAGTGGTATAGCATCCAAATTCCTAGAGGAGAAATTAAGAGAGATGCAAGAAGAAAAAGACAGCAAAACTATACTAGTGGGGGATCTCAACCTTGCTCTCTCAGAATTTGACAAATCAAACCACAAAACAAATAAAAAAGAAATTAGGGAGGTAAACAAATTGATAGAAAAGTTAGGTATGATAGATCTTTGGAGAAAATTGAATGGAGACAATAGGGAGTTTACTTTTTTCTCTGCGGTTTATAGACCTTATACAAAAATTGATCATGTGTTAGGGCATAAAAACCTCAAAATCAAATGCAGAAAGGCAGAAATGGTAAATGCATCTTTATCAAATCATGATGTAATAAAAATCACATACAATATAAGGCCAGGAGAAACTAGACCAAAAGTTAATTGGAAATTAAATAATCTAATCTGGAAGAATGAATGGGTGAAAGAGCAAATAAGAGGCACAATCAATAATTTCATCCAGGAGAATGACGATAATGAGAACACATACAAAAATTTGTGGGATACGACCAAATCGGTTATAAGGGGTAAATTTATATCTCTAGATGCTTAATTGCATAAAACAGAAAAAGACAAGATCCACAAATTGGGCATAGTATTAAAAAAAATTAGAAAAAGAACAAATTAAAAACCCTCAATTGAATACCGAATTAGAAATTCTGAAAATAAAAGGGGAGAATTAATAAAATTGAAAATAAGAAATCTATTGAATTAATAAAACTAAAAGTTGGTTTTATGAAAAAACCAACAAAATGGATGTCTTTAGTTAATTTGATTAGAAAAGGGAAAGAGGAAAATCAAATTGTTAGTCTCAAAAATGATAAGGGAGAACTTTCCTCCAGTGAAGAGGAAATCAGAGTAATAGGACTTACTGTGCCCACCTTTATGCCAGTAAATTTGATAATCTAAATGAAATGGAGGAATATCTACAAAAATATAGATTGCCCAGGTTAACAGAAGAGGAAATACATTATTTAAATAGCCCCATTTTAGAAAAAGAAATAGAACAAGCTATTAATCAACTCCCTAAGAAAAAATCTCCAGGGCCAGATGGATTTATATGTGAATTCTACCAAACATTCATAGAACAATTAATTCCAATACTACACAAACTATTTGAAAAAATAGGGAAAGAAGGTATATTACTAAATTCCTTCTATGATACCAATATGGTGCTGATAGCTAAACCGGGTAGGATGAAAAAAGAGAAAGAAAACTATAGATCAATTTCCCTAATGAATATTGCAAAAATTCTAAATAAGATATTAGCAATGAGATTACAGAAAGTGATCCCCAGGATAGTACAATATGACCAAGTAGAAGTTATATCAGGACTGCAGGACTAGTTAAATATTAGGAAAACTATCAGCATAATCAATTATATTCATAGCCAAACTAACAAAAACCATATAATTATCTCAATAGATGCAGAAAAAAACATTTGATAAAATCCAACACCCATTCCTATTAAAAACACTAGAGAGTATAAGAATAAATGGGATTTTCCTTAAAATGATTAGTAGCATCTATTTAAAACCATCAGCAAGCATCATATGTAATGGAGACAAACTAGAACCATTCCCAAGAAGATCAGGAATGAAACAAGGCTGCCCACTGTCACCATTACTATTTAATATTGTATTAGAAATGTTAGCTTTGGCAATAAGAGAAGAAAAAGAGATAAAAGGAATTAGATTAGGTAATGAAGAAACCAAATTATCACTCTTTGCAGATGACATGATGGTATACTTAGAGAACTCTAGAGACTCAACTAAAGAACTACTAGAAACAATTCACAACTTTAGTAAAGTTGCAGGATTCAAAATAAATCCACATGAATCATCAGCATTTTTATATTACCAACAAAGTTCAGCAGCAAGAGATACAAAAAGAAATTCCATTCCAAATAGCAGATGATAGGATAAAATATTTGGGAATCTATCTGCCAAGGAAAAGTCAGAAACTATACAAGCTAAACTACAAAACACTTGCCACACAAATAAGATCACACCTAATCAATTGGAAAAATATTAACTGTTCATGGGTAGACCGAGCTAATATAATAAAAATGACAATACTACCCAAAATAATTTACTTATTTAGTGCCATACCAATCAAACTCCCAAGATATTAGTTGACAGAATTAGAAAAAATAATAGCAAAGTTCATTTGGAAGAACAAAAGGTCAAGAATTTCAAGGGAATTAATGAAAAAAAGGCAGATGAAGGTGGCCTTGCTGTACCAGGTTTAAAACTATATTATAAAGCAGCGGTCATCAAAATCATTTGGTACTGGCTGAGAAATAGAGCAGTCGATCAGTGGCATAAGACAGGATATCAGGACAATCTAGGCAATAACTTTCACAATTTAGTGTTTGATAAACCCAAAGACCCCAGCTTTTGGGGTAAGTACTCACTATTCGGCAAAAACTGCTGGGAAAATTGGAAACTAGTGTGGAAGAAATTAGGGCTTGACCCACACCTAATACCACATACCAAGATAAGATCTAAATGGGTTCATGATCTACATATAAAGAGTGATATTGTAAGCAAATTAGAGGAACGTAGTATAGTGTACCACTCAGACCTGTGGAGATGGAATAAATTTATGTCCAAAGAAGAACTGGAACTCTTAATTGAACACCAGATAGATAATTTTGATTATATTGTTAAAAAGTTTTGGTATAAACAAAACTAATGCAGACAAGGTTGGGAGGGAAGCAATAAATTGGGAAATCATCTTTACATTTAATGGTTCTGATAAAGGCCTCATTTCTAAAATATACAGAGAATTGTCTCATATTTATAAGAATTCAAGCCACTCTCCAATAGATAAATGTTCAAAGAATATGAACCGACAATTTTCAGATGATGAAATTAAAACTACTTCTAGCCATATGAAAAGTTGCTCCAAATCACTATTGATCAGAGAAATGCAAATTAAAACAACTCTGAGGTACCACTACCCACCTGTCAGATTGGCTAAAATGACAGGAAAAGATAATGAGAAATGTTGGAGGGGATGTGGGAAACCTGGGACACCGATACATTGTTGGTGGAACTGTGAATGGATCCAACCATTCTGGAGAGCAATTTGGAACTATGCTCAGAAAGCTATCAAACTGTGAATACCCTTTGACCCAGCAGTGTTTCTATTGGGCTTATAACCCAAAGGGATCTCAAAGGAAGGAAAGGGACCCACACGTGCAAGAATGTTTGTAGCAGCCCTTTTTGTAGTGACTAGAAACTGGAAACTGAATGGATGCCTATCAATTGGAGAGTGGCTGAATAAATTATGGTATATGAATGTCATGGAATATTCTTGTTCTGTAAGAAACGACCAGCAGGATGATTTCAGAGAGGCCTGGAGAGACTTGCATGAACTGATGCTGAGTGAAATGAGCAGAACCAGGAGATCAATATACACGGCAACAACAATGCTATATGATGATCCAATTCTGATGGACATGGCTCTCTCCAACAATGAAATGCTTCAAACCAGTTCCAATTGTTCAGTGAAAAAAGCCATATACACCCAGAGAGAGGGATATGAAATGTGGACCACAACATTGCTGTACAAGATCTAAAACTATATTATAAAGCAGCGGTCATCAAAACCATTTCTTGTCTGAGAAATAGAGTATAGTCAATCAGTAGCATAGGAGAGGATCACAGGACAAACTAGGCAATAACTATAGCAGTATTCGACAAAAACTACTGGGAAAACTGGAAACTAGTGTGGAAGAAATTAGGGCTTGACCCACACATAACACCACATACCAAGATAAGATCTAAATGGGTTCATGATCTAGATATAAAGAGTGATATTATAAGCGAATTAGAGAAACATACAATAGTGTACCTCTCAGACCTGTGGAGAAGGAAGGCATTTGTGTCCAAAGAAGAACTGGAACTCTTAATTGAACACCAGATATATAATTTCTATTATATTAAGCTAAAAAGTTTTTGTACAAACAGAACTAATGCAGGTAAGATTAGGGGGGAAGCAACAAATTGGAAAATCATCTTTACATTTAAGGGTTCTGATAAATGCCTCATTTCTAAAATATATAGAGAATTGTCTCTTATTTATAAGAATTCAAGCCACTCTCCAATCGATAAGTGGTCAAAGGATAGGAACAGACTATTTTCAGATGAAGAAATTAAAACCATTTCTAGTCACATGAAAAGGTGCTCCAAATCACTATTGATCAGAGAAATTCAAATTAAGACAACTCTTGAGGTACCACTACACACCTGTCAGATTGGCTAAAATGACAGGAAAAGATAATGATGAATGCTGGAGGGGATGTGGGAAAACTGGGACATTGATACATTGTTGGTGGAACTGTGAATGGATCCAACCATTCTGGAGAGCAATTTGGAACTGTGCTCAAAAAGTTATCAAACTGTGCATATCCTTTGACCCAGCAGTGTTTCTACTGGGCCTATATCCCAATGAGATCTTAAAGGAAAGAAAGGGACCCATATGTTCAAAAATGTTTGTGGCAGCCCTTTTTGTAGTGGCTAGAAACTGGAAAATGAATGGATGCCCATCAGTTGGAGAATGGCTGAATAAATTATGGTATGTGAATGGTATGGGATATTATTGTTCTGTAAGAAATGACCAACAGGATGATTTCAGAGAGGCCTGGAGAGACTTGCATGAACTGATGCTGAGCAAAATGAGCAGAACCAGGAGATTATTAAACACGGCAACAACAAGACTATATGATGATCTACTCTGATGGACATGACTCTCTGCAACAAAGAATTGTCTCAAACCACTTCCAATTCTTCAGTGAAGAAAGCTATATACACCCAGAGAAAGGGATATGAAATGTGGATCACAACATAACATTTTCATGCTCTCTATCAATATTTGCTTGCATTGGGTTTCCTTTCTCAGATTTTTTTTCCTTGTAGATATGATTTTTCTTGCACAGCAAGATGTATGGAAATACATATATATATATATATTCGATTTGTCAAGTATTTTAACATAATTAACATGTAGTGGACTTCCTGCCATCTAAGGGAGGGGAGGGAACTAGGGGGAAAAATTTGTAACAGAAAGTTTTGTAAGGGTCAATGTTGAAAAATTACCCATACATATGTTTTGCAAATAAAAAGCTTTAATAAAAAAAAGAGAGAGAATTGCAATATCGTCAGGCTTAATGAAAGTGAGATGGTACTATATACAAAGAGGAAGATCTGGAAGCCTTCACCAATCACAGGTAATTATTTAAACTTGGACTCTATACTAGTTACCCCCCCCCCATCCACCTTTAGTAAACAACTTTGGCAAATACAAATATTATTTTTTTATTCCTTTTCTAATATTTATTATCATGGGGTTTTTAAACAAAGTTATTGCTATCATAGTGTATTTCAAAAAATCTTGAAAAATGTTGCTGTATGGTTTGGAAACTTTATTTGAAAAGAAGTTTTAAGTCAGAAATTTGCTCTACTGAATCATTAAAAATATTAAATATTTTCTTCATCAGAAATTAACAAATATATTCTAAAAATCAAAGAAAAACAAAAAAGAAGTAGTATTGAGGGGTAATAATGGAACACTAGACTTAAAAGTCAAATAACATAAGTTCAAATTCCACCTCAGATATTTAATAGAGACTCTAGAGGGGTTACTCTTTGTATCCACGTTTCCTCATCTATAAAATGAGGATACTGGGTTTAATAGAGTTTAAGGTTGATATAATCTATGGTTGAAATATTAATTTAAGTTACACATAGCTTATTTTTAAAAGTTAAATATTAATTAAATATTAAATGTAACAAGTTAACAAAATTATGCACTTTTCTGTGAATGATTTTTTTATTTATTTTTGTTACACTGATGTTCTTTTTTCTCTGTCTCTTTTACTTCTCATTCATGTCCTCCCTCACAATAGAACTATATAAGTAAGTAAGTGAAGCTGAAGAAAGCAAACAAATATGGGAGAATGACCAATTCATTCCAATGCTCTAGTCCATCACATCTCCAAGGAGAAGTAGGAAACATTTTATCATTGACCCTGTAAAATCAATATTGATTGCCACACTAATCTGAATTTTGAAGTTTTTTTTAAGTTGCTTTCCATAACTGTGTTTATAGTGTAAATTATTTTTTCTGGTTCTCCTTATTTCATTCTATATTAGATTATATTTGTTTTTCCAAGTTTCTTTGGAAAGTTCATGTTTGTCCACTTTTTAATATATTATAATTTGTTTACTCATTTCCCAATTTTGTTACTCTAAAAAAACACCAATATAAATACTTTTGTTCATGTTTATCCTTTTTCTGTCTTTGATATCTTATAGGAATATCTTTAGTAGTGCAAAAATTAGGTTAATAGCTACATAGTTTAGTAATTTCGTAGTTATAATTCAAAACTGTATTCCAGAATTGATGGGGAAATGTAGTTCATCCAACAATATATTAGTATGCCTTCCTCCGAAACTCTCAACTTGTGTAATAGTAATTTTCACACTTTGACATTTAGCTTATAGAATTGTAAAACCTGAGTTATTTTAATATACTTTTCTCTCATTTTAGTGATTTGAAATGTTCAGTTTTCATAGTATCATTGATAGCTTGCATTTTTTCTGAAAACTTTTAGTTCATATACACTAAGCACCTATTCATTGAGAAATGGCTTTTATTACTTACATATTTGTTTTAATTCTATATCTATCTTGGATAGCAGACCCTTATTTGAATAGGTATTTGCTGCAAAGATTTGTTCTCAACTAAATGCTTCTCCTCTAATTCTAACTAAATTGGTTTTGTACATTGAAAAACTTTCTGATTTTATATAATTGAAACTATCTATTTTGTCTTCTATGATCATCTATCTCTACTGTAAACCTAGTTAGGGATTCCTCCCCTAGCCACAACTGTGAGTTTTTATCCCAAAAGCTGGATTCTTTGGGTTTATCAAACACTAGATTACTATAGTCATAGAGTATTTTGTCCTGTGAACCTAACCTATTTCACTGATCCACTACTCTGTTTCTTAGCCAGTACCAAATGGTTTTGATGACCACTGCTTTATAATATAATTTTAGATCTGGTACAGCTAGACCACCCTCATTTGCTTTTTTTTTTTCATTAATTCCCTTGAAATTCTTGACCTTTTGTTTTTCCAGATGAATTTTGTTATTTTTTCTAGTTCAGTTAAATAATCTCTTGGGAGTTTGATTGGTATAGCACTAAATAGATTAGTTTAGGTAGTATTGTCATCTTTATTATATTCGCTCGATCGATCCAAGAGCACTTGATATTTTTCCATTTGTTTAGGTCTGACTTTATTTGTCTGGAGAGTGTTTTGTAGTTATGCTCATATAGATCCTGACTTTCCCTTGGCAGATATATTCCCAAATATTTTATACTATCGAAAGTTATTTTAAATAAAATTTCTCTTTGTATCTCTTGCTGTTGCATTTTGTTGGTGATGTATAAAAATGCTGATGATTTATGTGGATTTATTCTGTATCCTGCAACTTTGCTAAACTTGTGGATTAATTCTAATAGTTTTTTTAGTTGATTCTCTAGGGTTCTCTAGGTAGACCATCATATCATCTGCAAAGAGTGATTATTTGGTTTCCTCATGATCTACCCTAATTCCTTTAATCTCTTTTTCTTGTCTTATTGCCAAGGCTAGCATTTCTAATACAATATTGAATAGTAATGGTGATAGTGGGCAACCTTGTTTCACCCCTGATCTTATTGGGAATGGTTCCAGTTTATCACCATTACATATGATGCTAGCTGATGGTTTTAAATAGATGCTACCGATTATTTTAAGGAAAAGTCCATTAATTCCTATACTCTCTAATGTTTTTAATAGGAATGGATGCTGGATTTTATCAAATGCTTTTTCTGCATCTATTGAGATTATCATATGTTTTTTGTTAATTTGGTTATTAATATAGTCAATTATGTTAATAGTTTTCCTAATATTGAATCATCCCTGCATTCCTGGTATAAATCCTATTTGGTCATGGTGTATTATTCTGGGAATGATTTTCTGTAATCTCTTTGCTAATATTTTATTTAAGATTTTTGCATCAATATTCATTAAGGAGATTAGTCTATAATTTTCTTTCTCTGTTTTTGTTTTACCTGCTTTAGGTATCAGTACCATGTCTGTATCATAAAAGGAGTTTGGTAGGAGTCCTTCATTCCCTATTTTTTTGAACAGTTTATATAATATTGGAGTTAATTGTTCTTTAAATGTTTGGTAGAATTCACATGTAAATCCATCTGGTCCTGGGGATTTTTTCTTAGGGAGCTGATTAATGACTTCTTCTATTTCTTTTTCTAAAATGGGACTATTTAAGTAATTTATTTCCTCTTCTGTTAATCTGGGCAATCTATATTTTTGTAGATATTCCTCCATTTCACTTAGGTTATCAAATTTATTGGCATATAGTTGGGCAAAGTAACTCCTGATTATTGCTCTAATTTCTTCTTTATTGGTGGAAAGTTCTCCCTTTTCATTTTTGAGACTAACAATTTGATTTTCCTCTTTCCTTTTTCTAATTAAATTAACTAGAGGTTTATCTATTTTTGTTGGTTTTTTTCATAAAACCAACTTTTAGTTTTATTTATTAATTCAATGGTTTTTTTACTTTCCATTTTACTAATCTCTCCTTTTATTTTTAGGATTTCAAGTTTGGTATTTGACTGGGGGTTTTTAATTTATTCTTTCTCTAGCTTTTTAGTTGCAAGCCCAATTCATTGATTTTCTCTTTCTCTATTTTATGCAAATAAGCATCTAGAGATATAAAATTTCCCCTTATTAAACCGCTTTGGCTGTATCCCACAAATTTTGGTATGTTGTCTCATTATTGTCATTCTCTTGGATGAAATTAGTAATTGTGTCTGTAATTTGCTGTTTCAACCCATTCATTCTTTAGGATAAAATTATTTAGTTTCCAATTGGTTTTTGGTCTATTTTCTCCTGGCCTTATATTGCATGTGATTTTTATTCCATCATGATCTGAAAAAAATACATTTATTATTTCTGCCTTCCTGCATTTGATTTTGAGGTTTTTGTGTCCTAACACATGGTCAATTTTTGTATAAGTTCCATGGACTGCTGAGAAAAAAGTAAACTCCTTTCTGTCTCCATTTAATTTCCTCCAAAGATCTATCATACCTAACTTTTCTAACATTTTGTTTACCTCCTTAACTTCTTTCTTATGTATTTTGTGGTTTGATTTATCAAGTTCTGAGAGAGGGAGGTTGAGATCCCCCACTATTATAGTTTTACTGTCTATTTCTTTTTGCATCTCTCTGAACTTTTTCTCTAGGAATTTCTGTGCTATACCACTTGGTGCATATATGTTTAGTATTGATATTGCTTCATTATCTATGGTATCCTTTAGTAAGATATAGTTTCCTTCCTTGTCTCTTTTAATTAGATCTATCATTGTTTTTACTTGGTCTGAGATCAGGTTTGCTACTCCTGCTTTTTTTTTGTTTACCTGAAGTATAATAGATTCTGCTCCAGCCTTTTACCTTTACCCTGTATGTATCTCTATGCTTTAGATGTGTTTCTTGTAAACAACATATTGTTTGATTCTAGTTTTTAATCCAGTCTGCTATCTGCTTCCCCTTTATGGTAGAGTTCATTTCAATCACATTCACAGTTAAGATAACTAATTCTGTATTTCCTGCCATCTTATTTACTCAAGTTATGTATTTCTCTTTCCTATCCCCTTTCCCTCCTCCCTAGTATTTTGCTTTTGATAACCATTTCCCTCAAAAAATCCTTCCCCTTTAGAACCCCACCCCCTTTTTTACACCTTTCCTTTAATTCTTCTGTTTTCCCTTCTATTAGTCTATTCCCTTTCTTTTCCCCCTTTCCCTCCTGTTTCCTTATAAGGTAGGACAAGTTTCTTTGTGATACCCAATACATCTATTATTCTCTCAGAGCCAAATCTGATGAGATGAAGATTAACACAATTCTCATTTCCCTCCCTTTTTTTCCTCAATTATTATAGATTTTCTTTGCCTCTACATGTGATGTAATTTCCCTTGTTTTTTCTCCTTTTCCTCTTCTTCCAGCGTTATCTGTTTTCTACCTCTAATTTCTTTTTCAGATTATCATATCATAATAATCATAATCCCAATATCATAATAATCATAAAATCACAATAATCATATCATAATGATTATAAAATCACAATAATTATAAGAACAATAATATAATCATAAAATCAACCATCATTCTATAAGTATTTATAACATAAATATAGTTCGCAAGAGGTTTTTTGTTGTTGTTGTTACTTTTTTATGTTTCTCTTGAGTTCTGTGTTTGGCGATCAAATGTTTTGTTCAGTTCTGGTCTTTTCATTAGAAATAGATGAAATTCACCTATATCATTGAATGTCCATCTTCTTTGCTGAAATATAATGCTCATTTTAGCTGGATACGTTATTCTTGGCTGTAATCCCAGTTCCTTTGCTTTCCGTAATATTAGATTCCAGGCCCTTCGATCCTTTAAAGTGGAAGCTGCTAAATCCCAGCTGATCCTAATTGTGGTTCCTCGGTATTTAAATTGTTTCTTTCTGGCTTCTCACAGTATCTTTTCCTTGGTATGATAGTTCTGAAATTTAGCCATGATATTCCTGGGGAAATTAATTTTTGGGTTTCTTTCAGGCAGTGATAGGTGGATTGTTTCAATAGTTATTTTTCCTTCTGATTCTAAAATATCAGGGCAGTTTTCTTTTATGATTTCATGGAAGATAGTGTCTAGGTTCTTTTTTTTATCATGGCTTTTGGGAAGTCCTATAATCCTTAGTCTCTCCTAGATCTATTTTCCAGGTCAGTTGTTTTTCCTATGAGATATTTCATGTTTTCTTCTATCTTTTCATTTATTTTTGTTTTTGTTGGACTGATTCTTGAAGTCTTGAGTCATTCACTTCCATTTGTTTGATTCTAATTTTTAATATCTTATTTTCTTCAGTTACTGCTTTTACTTCTTTTTGTAATTGACCAATTACATTTTTTTGTTCATTGCATTCTTTTTCCATTTTAGTTTGCAATGACCTCATTTCGTTTCCCCATGTTTCTTCTAATTCTCTTTTAAGATCCTTTATGCAATCTTCAAAGAAAGCCTTGTGACATGGAGTTCAGCTTATGTCTCACTATGAGGCTTTTTCTGGAGTTGCTTTACTTTTAGGGACCTCAGGATTTGAGGTCTGTTCTTTCCTCTCTCCATAAAAGCTGTCTATGGTGAGAGTTCTTTTTGTTTTTTGTTTTTTTTTTGTTTTTTTATTCATTTTTTTTAAAGATGTAAGGTCTGTTCAAGGCAAAGGAGGGACAGCTGCTTTAATTTGCCCTGGAGCAGTTTTGCTGATTGAGTTATTTCAGGTGCTGGGCAGTTCTGCTGATTGACTGATTGCTTTAGGGTGATGTGTAATGGCAGCTAGGTCCGGGGCTCTTCGGGGATTCAGTGGTTTACAATCTATCCCCCAACAAAAGGCAGATTTTTCCAAACCACCTGCTTACAATGAGGACAGATTGGCCCAAGAGGCTCACAGAAGACTCCCAGGCGTGTGAAAAGCACAACTCTCTGACTCCTGCTCCAACTCCTGTTCCAGCTCCCTGCCCCAATCTCCCTATGCTGCAATCTGGGTTCAGCAGACCACCCCCTTGCCCAATTAAAACAGACCTGTTTTGAAGTTCTTCCAGAGTATCTTCTTCTAGAAATGTGTTGTCTTCCAGATATTGTGGATTTTTTTACTTCAAAGTCAATCTAGAAGTTTCATATGTTGTTAGTTTGAGGGAAGGTTAGAGGAGGTTACAGAGACTCCTGTCTGGTCTCCTCCATCTTGGGTCCACCCCCGGAAGTGATCTTGTTATTTATTTTAAACAATATTTTCTTTTTTAAATTTTGAATTTCAAATTCTTCCCTCTCCCATCTACCAAGAAGGCAAAAACATATGTTCAAATTAACCACATTTTAAAAAAAGAAACAAGAAAAAGAAAGAGAATGAGAAAATTATACTTCAATTTATACTCAAGTTCATCAGTTCTCTCTTGTAGATGGATAGCACTTTTTCATCATGAGTCCTTTGGAATTGTTTTGAACTATTGTATTGATCACAATAGCCAAATCTTTCACAGTTAATCATCATAACAATATTGTTATTACCAAACACTCTGGTTTTGCTCATTTCACTTTCGTTCATATAGATCTTGACATATTTTTCTGAAACCACTCTCCTTGTCGTTTTTTGTAGCATAATAGTACGCTATTACAATCATATGCTATAACTTGTACAGTCATTTCCCAACTGATGAACATCCTTTCAATTTCCAATTTTTTGCCAGCACAAAAAGAGTTGTTATAGATATTTTGTGCATATAATTCCTTTTTGTTTTTTCTTTAATCTCTTTGGGAAACAAACCTAGGATTTCTTTTGGGAAACAGACCACTGTAGTGGTATTGCTGAGTTGAAAGATATGTAGTTATAATTCTTTCGGTATCGTTGAAAATTGTTCTCCAGAATTGTTAGAGAAGTTGTTTTAACTATTTTTGCTTCATCCCATTCATCATTTTTCATTTCTGATAGGTGTGAGGTGGTACCTCAGAGTTTTTTAAATTTGCTTTTCTATTTAAAAAAATAGTGATTTAGAGTATTTTTTTCACATGAGTATAGATAGTTTTGATGTCTATATCTTTTGAGCATTTATCAGATGGGGAATGCTTATTTTTATAACTATGATTCAGTTCTGTACTTAATATATATATTTGAGAAATGAGGCCTTTACAGGAGAAATTGGCTATAATTTTTTTTAATATTACTTCCATTGTATCTTTTAGAAAAGTGAAGATACCCTGATTATCTCCTTTAATTAAGTCTGCTTTTGCCTTTGCTTTGTCTGAGATAATTCCTACCCGTGTCTTTTCTACTTTAGTTGAAGCACATTAGGAATTTTCTTTTCCAGTCCTTTATTTTGTGTCTCTATTTCAAATGCATTTCTCTGATCAAATGTGATTTAAACTATTTCTTCATATGCTTATAGATAGCTTTAATTTCTTCATTTGATAGTCTTTCATATCCTTTGACCATTTATCAATGGAAGAATGGTTATTGTATTATTATAAATTTCACTTAGTTCTCTCTTTGAGAAAAGAGTTTTTTATCAAAGATATTTCCTTTAAAGATTGTTTCCCAACTTTCTGCTTTCCTTTTGATCTTGGTTAGATTAGTTTTGTGAAAACAATTTTTTAAAATTTTAATATAATCAAAATTATCTATTTTACATTTTCATGAGCTCTTTCGGGGCTTGAAACTACTTCCTTTTTAACTAGGGATTTTGCTCATAAGTATTTTGACTTTGTTGTCTTCTGAATTAGTGCCTGAATCTTACCTGTCACAATAATAATTTTCTATGGTCAGATTCTTTTCTTTTCTTTTTTTTTTTTTTTTTTGCTTAGGCAATTGAGGTTAAGTGACTTGCCCAGGGTCACACAGCTGGGAAGTATTAAGTGTCTGAGATCAGATTTGAACTCAGGTCCTCCTGACTTCAGGGCTAGTGCTCTATCCACTTTACCACCTAGCTGCCCCCGTCAGATTCTTTTCTTGTTGCTTTTTACTCATCTTTTTTGGTCTTTTTTCTTTTTTCTCAAATTCACTGAGCTCTGCTCTCATGATGAAAGGGGTTCTCAGGCTTTTTGTGCCAGAAGCTGCAAGTCTCGACTATTTACCTGGTGCTGCACTGATGGGCCCCTGAGGCTCATGGTGGACTCTTATGAATGGTGTTGTTCTGAGGGGGTGGGTTGGGGGTAGCTGCTGCGGCTGAGTCTGGCAGCTTACCTAGTGCTAAGTCAGGTGATATCAGGCACATACTGAAGATGGTGGGACATTTCTGCATTTCTCTGGGAATACACTCAGGTATGTGATGTTCTGGCTGCTGACAGCTGCCTTTAATATCCTACTTACAATCTTGGCTCCTGGAAGTCTTAGACTATTCTTTTTTTTTTTTTTTTTTCTAAAGCTTTTTATTTACAAAACATATGAGTGATTTTTCTACATTGACCTTTGCAAAAACTTTTTTTTTCCTAAGCTTTTCCCCTCCTTCCCCCCACCCCCCACCCCTAGATGACAGGTAAGCTAATACATGCTAAATAGGATAAATTATATGACAAATACAATATACGTATACATATCTATACAGTTATCTTACTGCATAAGAAACATCAGATCTAGAAAGAGAAGAATAAAAAACAACCTAAGAAGGAAAACAAAATGCATGGAGATATTCACAGAAAGCATTAAAATGCTGTGTTGTGGTCCGCACTCAGTTCCCACAGACCTCTCTCTAGATGTATATGACTATCTTCATCGCTGAACAACAGGAACTGGTTTGAATCACATCATTGTTGAAGAGAACCATGTCCATCAGAATTGATCATCGTATACTCTTGTTGCTGTGTATAATGTTCTCCTGGTTCTGCTGATTTCACTCAGCATCAGTTCATGCAAGTCTCTCCAGACCTCTCTAAAACCATCCTGCTGGTTGTTTCTTACCGAACAATAATATTCCAAGACATTCATATACCATAATTTATTCAGCCATTCTCCAATTGATAGGCATCCTTTCAATTTCCAGTTTCTTGCCACTACAAAAAGGGCTGCCACAAACATTTTTGCACATGTGGGTCCCTTTCCCTCCTTTAAAATCTCTTTGGGATATAGGCCCACTAGAAACACTGCTGGGTCAAATGGTATGCATAGTTTGATAACTTTTTGAGCATAGTTCCAAAATGCTCTCCAGAATGGTTGGATCCGTTCACAGTTCCACCAACAATGTATTAGTGAGCCAGTTTTTCCCACATCCCCTCCAACAGTTATCATTATCATTTCCTGTCATTTTAGCCAATCTGACAGGTGTGTAGTGGTATATCAGAGTTGTCTTAATTTGCATTTCTCTGATCAATAGTGACTGGGAGCACCTTTTCATGTGACCAGAAATAGTTTCAATTTCTTCATCTGAAAATTGTCTGTTCATATCTTTAGACCATGTAT
The DNA here is from genome assembly GCA_023553655.1 of Myrmecobius fasciatus. Taxonomy (NCBI): domain Eukaryota; kingdom Metazoa; phylum Chordata; class Mammalia; order Dasyuromorphia; family Myrmecobiidae; genus Myrmecobius; species Myrmecobius fasciatus. The sequence goes on along the minus strand of JAJPUD010010979.1, from coordinate 30,981 downwards.
CAATTGGAGAATGGTTTGAATTCTTATATCTTTGAGTCAATTCTCAATATATTTCAGAAATAAGGCCTTTATCAGAACCTTTGGATGTGAAAATATTTTCCCAGTTTACTGCTACCCTTCTAATCCTGTCTGCATTCATTTTGTTTGTACAAAAACTTTTTAACTTGATATAGTCAAACTTATCTATTTTGTGATTAATGAGAACTTCTAGTTCTTCTTTGGTCACAAATTCCTTCCCCCTCCACAAGTCTGAGAGGTAAACCATCCTACATTGTTCTAATTTGTTTATAATATCATTCTTTAGACCTAGATCATGAATCCATTTTGACCTTATCTTGGTATATGGTGTTAGGTGTGGGTCAATGCCTAATTTCTTCCATAGTAGTTTCCAATTATCCCAGCAGTTTTTGTCAAATAGTGAGTTTTATCCCAAAAACTGGGGTCTTTGGGTTTATCAAACACTAGATTACTATTGTCATTGAGTATTTTGTCCTGTGAACCTAACCTATTCCACTGATCCACTACTCTATTTCTTATCCAGTACCAAATGGTTTTGGTGACCACTGCTTTATAATATAGTTTTAGATCTGGTGCAGCTAGGCCACCCTCATTTGCATTTTTTTTCATTAATTCCCTTGAAATTCTTGACATTTTGTTTTTCCAGATGAATTTTGTCGTTATTTTTTCTAGGTCAGTTAAATAATCTCTTGGGAGTTTGATTGGTATAACACTAAATAGATAGATTAGTTTAGGTACTATTGCCATCTTTATTATATTCGCTCGATCGATCCAAGAGCACTTGATATTTTTCCATTTATTTAGGTCAGACTTTATTTGTCTGGAGAGTGTTTTGTAGTTATGCTCATATAGATCCTGACTTTCCCTTGGCAGATATATTCCCAAATATTTTATACTATCGATAGTTATTTTGAATGGAATTTCTCTTTGTATCTCTTGCTGTTGCATTTTGTTGGTGATGTATAAAAATGCTGATGATTTATATGGATTTATTTTGTATCCTGCAACTTTGCTAAACTTGTGGATTAATTCTAATAGTTTTTTAGTTGATTCTCTAGGGTTCTCTAAGTAGACCATCATATCATCTGCAAAGAGTGATAATTTGGTTTCCTCATGACCTAATCTAATTCCTTTAATCTCTTTTTCTTGTCTTATTGCCAAGGCTAGCATTTCTAATACAATATTGAATAGTAATGGTGATAGTGGGCAACCTTGTTTCACCCCTGATCTTATTGGGAATGGTTCCAGTTTATCACCATTACATATGATGCTAGCTGATGGTTTTAAATAGATGCTACCGATTATTTTAAGGAAAAGTCCATTAATTCCTATACTCTCTAATGTTTTTAATAGGAATGGATGCTGGATTTTATCAAATGCTTTTTCTGCATCTATTGAGATTATCATATGTTTTTTGTTAATTTGGTTATTAATATAGTCAATTATGTTAATAGTTTTCCTAATATTGAATCATCCCTGCATTCCTGGTATAAATCCTATTTGGTCATGGTGTATTATTCTGGGAATGATTTTCTGTAATCTCTTTGCTAATATTTTATTTAAGATTTTTGCATCAATATTCATTAAGGAGATTAGTCTATAATTTTCTTTCTCTGTTTTTGTTTTACCTGCTTTAGGTATCAGTACCATGTCTGTATCATAAAAGGAGTTTGGTAGGAGTCCTTCATTCCCTATTTTTTTGAACAGTTTATATAATATTGGAGTTAATTGTTCTTTAAATGTTTGGTAGAATTCACATGTAAATCCATCTGGTCCTGGGGATTTTTTCTTAGGGAGCTGATTAATGACTTCTTCTATTTCTTTTTCTAAAATGGGACTATTTAAGTAATTTATTTCCTCTTCTGTTAATCTGGGCAATCTATATTTTTGTAGATATTCCTCCATTTCACTTAGGTTATCAAATTTATTGGCATATAGTTGGGCAAAGTAACTCCTGATTATTGCTCTAATTTCTTCTTTATTGGTGGAAAGTTCTCCCTTTTCATTTTTGAGACTAACAATTTGATTTTCCTCTTTCCTTTTTCTAATTAAATTAACTAGAGGTTTATCTATTTTGTTGGTTTTTTTCATAAAACCAACTTTTAGTTTTATTTATTAATTCAATGGTTTTTTTACTTTCCATTTTACTAATCTCTCCTTTTATTTTTAGGATTTCAAGTTTGGTATTTGACTGGGGGTTTTTAATTTATTCTTTCTCTAGCTTTTTAGTTGCAAGCCCAATTCATTGATTTTCTCTTTCTCTATTTTATGCAAATAAGCATCTAGAGATATAAAATTTCCCCTTATTAAACCGCTTTGGCTGTATCCCACAAATTTTGGTATGTTGTCTCATTATTGTCATTCTCTTGGATGAAATTAGTAATTGTGTCTGTAATTTGCTGTTTCAACCCATTCATTCTTTAGGATAAAATTATTTAGTTTCCAATTGGTTTTTGGTCTATTTTCTCCTGGCCTTATATTGCATGTGATTTTTATTCCGTCATGATCTGAAAAAAATGCATTTATTATTTCTGCCTTCCTGCATTTGATTTTGAGGTTTTTGTGTCCTAACACATGGTCAATTTTTGTATAAGTTCCATGGACTGCTGAGAAAAAAGTAAACTCCTTTCTGTCTCCATTTAATTTCCTCCAAAGATCTATCATACCTAACTTTTCTAACATTTTATTTACCTCCTTAACTTCTTTCTTATGTATTTTGTGGTTTGATTTATCAAGTTCTGAAAGAGGGAGGTTGAGATCCCCCACTATTATAGTTTTGCTGTCTATTTCTTCTTGCATCTCTCTCAACTTTTCCTCTAGGAATTTCCATGCTATACCATTTGGTGCATATATGTTTAGCATTGACATTGCTTCATTATCTATGGTACCCTTCAGGAAGATATAATTTCCTTCTTTGTCTCTTTTAATTAAGTCTATCTTTGCTTTTACTTGGTCTGAGATCAGGTTTGCTACCCCTGCTTTTTTTTTTTGTTTACCTGAAGCATAATAGATTCTGCTCCAGCCTTTTACCTTCACCCTGTATGTATCTCTATGCTTAAAGATGTGTTTCTTGTATACAACATATTGTTGGATTCTGGTTTTTAATCCAGTCTGCTATCTGCTTCTGCTTTAAGGGAGAGTTCATTCCATTCACATTTACAGTTAAAATAACTAATTCTGTATTTCCTGCCATCTTATTTACCCTAGCTTATGCTTTTCTTTTTCTTATCCCCTTTCCCTCCTTCCTACTATTTTGCTTTTGATAACCACTTCCCTCAAACAATCCTTCCCCTTTAGAGCCCCACCCAACCCTTTTTCCCCCCTTTCCCTCCTGTTTCCTTATAGGTACGTCTATTATTCCCTCAGAGCCAAATCTGATGAGATGGAAATTAACCCAATTCTCATTCCCCTCCCTTTTTTCCCCTCAATCATTATAGGTTTTCTTTGCCTCTACATGTGATGTAATTTCCCTTATTTTACCTCCTTTTCCTCTTCTTCCAGTGTTATCCCTTTTCTACCTCTAATTTCTTTTTCAGTTTATCATATCATAATAATCATAAAATCACAATAATCATATCATAATCATAAAATCACAGTAATCATATCATACTCATAATGTAATAATAGATTCATAAAATCAACCCTCATTCTATAAGTATCTATAACATAAATATAGTTCTCAAGAGTTTTTTTTTTTTCTTGTTACCTTTTTATGTTTCTCTTGTGTTCTGTGTTTGTAGATCAAATTTTTGGTTCAGTTCTGGTCTTTTCAGTAGAAATAGGTGAAATTCTCCTATATCATTGAATGACCATCGTCTTCCCTGGAAGATAATGCTCATTCTAGCTGGGTAACTTATTCTTGGCTGTAATCCAAGTTCCTTTGCCCTTTGGAATATCTGATTCCAGGCCCTTCGATCCTTCAAAGTAGAAGCTGCTAGGTCCTGTGTGATCCTAATTGTGGCTCCCTGATATTTAAATTGTTTCTTTCTGGCTTCTCGTAATATCTTTTCCTTGGTATGATAGTTCTGGAATTTAGCCACGATATTTCTGGGGGACTTAATGTTGGGGTTTCTTTCAGGAGGTGATCGGTGGATTGTTTCAAGAAGTATTTTGCCTTCTGGGTCTAAAATATCAGGGCAGTTTTCTTTTATGATTTCCTGGAAGATAGTGTCTAGGTTATTTTTTTCATCATGGCTTTCAGGAAGCCCTATAACCCTTAGATTGTCTCTCCTAGATCTATTTTCCAGGTCAGTTGTTTTTCCTAGGAGATATTTCATGTTTTTCTCTATCTTTTCATTTCTTTGTTTTTGTTTGACTGATTCTTGAAGTCTTGATGAGTCATTCATTTCCAATTGTTCGAGTCTAATTTTTAATGTCTTATTTTCTTCAGTTACTGTTTTTAGTTCCTTTTGCAATTGACCAATTACATTTTTTTGTTCATTGCATTCTTTTTCCATTTTTTCTATTTTATTTTGCAGTGATCTCATTTCGTTTCCTCATGTTTCTTCTAACTCTCTTTTAAGATCCTTTATGTAATCTTCAAAGAAAGCCTTGTGACACGGAGACCAGTTTATGTCTCTCTTTGGGGCTTTTTCTGGAGTTGCTTTACCTTTAGGGGCCTCAGGATTTGAGGTCTGTTCTTCCCTTTCTCCATAAAAGTTGTCTATGGTGAGAGCTCTTTTTGGTTTTTTATTCATTTTTTTTTTAAAGGTATGAGGTCTGTTTAAGGCAAAGGTGGGACAGCTGCTTTAATTTGCCCTGGGGCAGTTCTGCTGATTTATTTCAGGTACTGGGCAGCTCCGCTGATTGAATTATTTCTGGTGCTGATCAGTCCTGTTTTGAGGTTCTTCCAGAGTATCTTCTCCTAGAATCGTGTTGTCCTCCAGATATTGTGGATTTTTTTGCTTCAAAATCAGTCTAGAGGTTTCATATGTTGTTGGTTTGAGGGAAGGTTAGAGGAGGTTACAGAGACTCCTGTCTGATCTCCGCCACTATGGCTTCACCCCCGGTTAATCTTAGCCTATTCTTTTAAGGAGTTATTTTCTTCAGTGGTTTTTTTTGTCACTTTTATCATTAAGCTAATTCTATTTTTGTAAGGTATTATTCTCTTCAGTATATCAGTTTCTCTTTTGCCAATTTGTAAATTCTCTTCATAATTTTCTTGCATTATTCTCATTTTCCCCCCAGTTTTCCCTCTACTACTCTTATCTCTTTCTTAAATTCTTCTAGGAATTCTCATTGGTGTAGGGCACAATTAGTAGTTTTTTGAGGCATTGTAGTTATTTTTTGGTTTTCTTACTCTTTAAAAAGTTTTCTTCTGCATTTGTGTATTGGCTTTCCCTGCTATAGTAATAGCTTTTTATAATGAAAGTTTGTTGTCATTTTTTCAGCCTATTGCTTGACTTCTAACTTTATATTAAAGTGGGACTCTGCTTTCTCTGAAGGTTTTTTCATGTTGTTGCTTTTAGAACTAGTTCTGGGAGTCTGCAAGTTTTTGGTGCTTTCAAGGTGCTATAATTCTGGAAGATATATGATCACTGCTCTCCTGGTGTGTACTCTGGTCTTTACTCAGGAAAAGCCCCTGGTCTCTTGCATCCACAAATACTAGTGCTCTCTTTGTCTTGGAAATGTGACCTGGGCCTCTGCAATGTAGTGACAGATCTCTATATTTTGAAACTGCAACCCAGAACAGCATATGAGTTGCCAACCAATGCCAGCTCTACTTAGTGCTGTCAAAGGGTTCCCTGTAATCTCTTCCTGACTTCCTTACCATCTCTGGGCTGAAAGTTCACAAAACTGCTACTACTGTTGTGGCTGTCCATGTAAGCTTTAGACAGGCCTCCAACCCCATTATCACAAACTTCTGCTAACCTCCTAAGTTTCCTAGACCAGAAAAAATGTATCATCCTGATCTTTTATTGGCTCTGCCATTCTATAATTTTATTTCAGGAATTAAAGTTTGTTGGAAGGAAATGTTGAGAGTTAAATTGATGCCTCTTAATTACCATCTTGGCTTTAATCCAAATTTTTGAAAGTAGGATCTATATTGGGGAAGGAGTATTATTTATACTTCATGTACATTTCCCACAGTATCTAATACAATGCTGGAAAAAAGTAAATATCCAAAGATTAATTATTTAATTGGCTGGTGAACTGTATAAGGAATTACTAGTCCACAAAGCCACTATTAAGTCATCAGAAGTAAAAATAAATAAATATCACATCTAACTTTATATCCATATTTACATGCATAAAGAAACAAATGCAAAAATATGTTAACAAAATACAGATATTCTGTAGATTTGAAAATAGCTTTCATATTAAATATGGATATGTAGCTACATAGAAACAGATATTTTGCCAGAGCTACAGATATAAGTCTATATTCTATCCAATTTATCTCCAGCTATAGCTTCATCTACATATCTATATTTTAAGATGAAAGGTGTTATCGAATCTATAGAATACTTGGACTTCTATGTTAATATACATTTGTATACATTTATATATATATATATATACATATATATATATAGCTTAGTAATTAGACATTGGGTTTTTTGGTTTTTTTTTTTTTACTATTTATATAGCTATAGCTATATCTATCCACATTTATCTATTTGTTCTCAAAATTAGGATATTTCTATCATTTATCCTTGCTGATGTTCTATGCTTTTAAAGGTTATCCAATGATTAAAATGTTTAAAGTTGTTTTCTAAATTGTTCAGGTCCAATTAAATAAGACAGGTTCATAAAAGCAGTCTTACCTATCTCTCCAAAAATTGTGACCCCAATGTCCACATACATCTTCAATCCCAGTCTTTACATGATCAAAAAACTAAAAGAAAAAGCACATTGATAATACATGTCTCTAGATACCAGGTATCTTTAGTCATTTAACACATAATATCAACTTCTTAACCTTACATAATTTTCTAAAAATGTATTTACAAAAAGATTTAAATGATCATTATTAATATGAGATTTACTAATACATATTTTACTAATTGTCATCAGACTATTGTGTTTGATATCATAGTATAAAAACACCATGGAACAATATTAAAGATATTAATAAGCATTTCAATAAAGAAATTCTTGTGAAAGTCATGGAAACAAATGCCAGAAACATGTAATTCCTGGTTGCTTTATCTTCATTTTGGAACTTACCAGGATGAGCTGGGGTACAGACACTGTAGGTTGGCCCATTATTCTGTCCCTCCTCATATTCCTAAATTCATTACTGAATCTTTTCATCCCATGATTGTTTCATTTATCTCAGTATAAGACAAATATATACATGGCAGATACATTTGTGTACATTTAAGCTATGGAATTAATTTTTTTTCCATTTCTCATTTAAATCGCAGTTCTAAAATAAAAACATACCCGGCAATGAATTTCTTCACTGACAGCTGGCTGCTTCTTATTTGACCTCTTCACATCAAGGAACTCCACTAGTGGTCGAATAGTTATTCCCTGTGCAGGAAGTGACAGATTGTCTTGTGAAGAAAATGGAGAAATAAACTAATATATAGAATGAGACATATTTAGGAGTATGGTCAATGTATGCATTTATTTTGCTTGACTCAGCTAGTTTGTTAAAAGGATTCCGTATTTTTTTATTCAAGGATATGGGAAAATTAAAAATTAAAAAAAAATAATTAAAAAAAAAGATGCACGTGAAATCTACTTAAATGTCATGATCAGATCTCTGCTTATGGAAAATCACTTTAGCAGCTGCCAGAAGAATGAACTGGTGGGGTGAGGAGAAAAGATTGGAATGAAGAAGATCAATTATGAAACAATTAAAAATATATGGGTTGGAAGTGATAAAAGATCTGAACATAGGTGACAGTAAAGACGTTCTTTATAATCGTGCTGTGAAAGTCAATTTTAAAGCAAAAAATTTTATGTTGTGCTACAATATAATTTTGTTAACAAAAATTACCCTTCAGAAGATGGCAGAGAGTAGACATTCCTCTTGCTGTCCTCTTCTGACCTTATCTCAAAGCAACAGCACATTAAACCTCTGAACTGGATTTGGAGTCAAAGCACCCAGAAATATTTGGAGTACAACACATTTCCAGAAGAAGATACTTTAGAAAAACTTCAGAACAGGTCTGTTTCATTTGGGCATGGGGATAGTCTGCCAAGCCAAGGCTGAAGTGTAAGGAGCCTGGGGCAAGGAGCTGGGACAGGAGCCAGAGGGTTGCTGTCTCTGAGCACCAGGGAATCGTCTGTAAGGCTCTTAGGCCACTTTGTCCTGGTTGTAAGCGGGTGGTTTAGAAGATGTGCTTTAAGACACCTAAAAGCAAATTCAAGAGGCAAATTGTAAGACACTGAGTCCTAGAAAAATAGGACCTGGCTGCCATTTCCCAGCATTGAAAATCAATCAGCAAGATGGGAGTGGCCTTGCTGTGCCAGATCTAAAACTATATTACAAAGCACTGGTCATCAAAACCATTTGCTACTGGCTGAGAAATAGAGCAGTCGATCAGTGGCATAGAATAGGATATCAGGACAATCTAGGCAATAACTTCAGCAATTTAGTGTTTGATAAACCCAAAGACCCCAGCTTTTGGGATAAGTACTCAATATTAGACAAAAACTGCTGGGAAAATTGGAAACTAGTATGGAAGAAATTAGGGCTTGACCCACACCTAATACCACATACCAAGATAAGATCTACATGGGTTCATGATCTAGATATAAAGAGTAATATTGTAAGCAAATTAGAGGAACATAGGATAGTTTACCTCTCAGACCTGTGGAGATGGAATAAATTTACGTCCAAAGAAGATCTGGAACTCTTAACTGAACAACACCAGATACATAATTTTGATTATATTAAGTTAAAAAGTTTTTGTACAAACAAAACTAATGCAGACAAGATTAGGAAGGAAGCATCAAATTGGGAAATCATCTTTACATTTAAGGGTTCTGATAAAGGCCTCATTTCTAAAATATATAGAATTGTCTCATATTTATAAGAATTCAAGCACTCTTCACTCGAAAAGTGGTCAATTTTCAGATGATGAAATTAAAACTATTTCTAGTCATATGAAAAGGTGCTCGAAATCACTATTGATCAAAGAAATGCAAATTAAGACAACTCTGAGGTACCACTACACACCTGTCAGATTGGCTAAAATGACAGGAAAAGATAATGATGAATGCTGGAGGGGATGTGGGAAAGCTGGGACACTAATACGTTGTTGGTGGAACTGTGTACGGATCCAACCATTCTGAAGAGCAATTTGGAGCTATGCTCAAAAAGTTATCAAACTGTGCATACCCTTTGGCCCAGCAGTGTTTCTATTGGGCCTATATCCCAAAAAAATCATAAAGGAAGGAAAGGGACCCACATGTGCAAGCATGTTTGTGGCAGCCCTTTTTGTAGTGGCTAGAAACTGGAAACTGAATGGATGCCCATCAATTGGAGAGTGGCTGAATAAATTATGGCATATGAATGTTATGGAATATTATTGCTCTGTGAGAAATGACCAGCAGGACAATTTCAGAGAGGCCTGGAGAGACTTGCATGAGCTGATGCTGAGTGAAACAAGCAGAACCAGGAGATCGTTGTACACGGAAACAACAATATTACATGATGATCAACTCTGATGGACATTGATCTCTGCAACAATGAAATGCTTCAAACCACTTCCAATTGTTCAGTGAAGAAAGCCATATACACCCAGAGAGATGGATATGAAATGTGGACAACATAACATTCTCATGCTCTCTGTTAATGTTTGCTTGCATTGTGTTTCCTTTCTCTGATTTTTTTTCTTGAAGATAGGATTTTTCTTGCACAACTTGTCAAGTATTTCAACATTATTAACATGTAATGGACTTCCTGCCATCTAGGGGAGGGGAGGAGACTGGGGGTAAAATTTGTAACAGAAAGCTTTGTAAAGAGCAATGCCGAGGAACTACCCATACATATGTTATACAAATAAAAAGCTTTAATAAATAAATATGTATATGCATATTCAATTTGTCAAGTATTTTAACATAATTTAAATGTATTAAACTTCCTGCCATCTAGAGGAAAGGGCAGGGAGAAGGAGGGAAAAATTTGTAACCTAAAGCTTTGAAGGGTCAATGTTGAAAAATTACCCATGCATATGTTTTACAAATAAAAAGCTTTAATAAAAAAAAAAAATCAACCAGCAGAACTGCCACAGGGCAAATTAAAGCAGCTGTTGCCCCTTTGCCTTAGGAGCAGACCTTAAAAAAATGAGCAAAAAAGCAAAAAGAATTCTGACCATAGACAGTTTTTATGGAGAAAGAGAACAAACCTCAAAACTTGAGATTCCTAAAGGCAAATTAACTCTAGATAAAGCCCCAAAATCTAATATGAGCTCATCCCTATTTCACAAGGCCGCCTTGGAAGATTTCAAAATGGACCTTAAAAAAGAGTTAGAAGAAAATGAGGAAAGGAAATGAGATAGTTGCAAGAGTGTAGGGAAAAGGAAAAGCAGAAATTATCTGAAGAAAATTCCTTAAAAATGTATATGATAAAATGGGGAAAGTATATAACTCCCTATGAAATAGATTTAATGAAATGGAAAAAGCATATAACTCCTTACAAAATAGATATAAAAAAGAAACCAATTCATTGAAAAACAGAATTTGTGCAATGAAAAAAAAAATGCAATGAACAAAACAACTCATTTAATAATTCAATTGGACAAATACAAACGGAAATTAAAAAAAGTAACTGAAGAAAATAATACACTAAAAATTTGAATTAAACAAATAAAAATGAATAACTCAATAAGACATTTAGAATCACTCAAAGAAACCCCCACAAAATGAAAAAAATTAGAAGAAAATGTGAAATACCTCACTGGAAAAACAACTGACCTGGAAAATAGATGTAGGAGAAAAAATCTAAAGATTACTGGACTTCCTGAAAAGTATGATGAAAAAAAGAGTCTAGGCATCATCTTACAGGAAATCATTAAGGAAAATTGCCCTAATGTCCTAGAACCAGAAGGTAAAGTAGCCATTGAAAGAATTCACCAATTACTTCCCGAAAGAGACCCCAAAATGACAACTCCAAGAAATATCACAGCTAAATTTCAGAATTATAGGACCAAGGAAAAAGTATTGCAAGCAGCCAGAAAGAAACAATTCAACTATCGAGGAACCACAATCAGGATCATCCAGGATCTAGAAGCTTCTACCTTAAAGGATTGAAGGGTCTGGAATCTGATATTCCAAAAGGCAAAGGAACTTGGATTGCAGCTAAGAATAAATCAACTATCCAGCTAAATTAAGCATTAAAGATAACTGAAAGATCAAGGAAGAAGATAGACATTCAATGATACGGGTGAATTTCATTTATTTCTGATGAAAAGACCAGAGCTGAACAAAAATATTTGATCTCCAAATACAGAACTCAAGAGAAGCATAAAAAGGTACAAAGTAAAGAAATCTTGAGAACTATATCTCTGTTATGGGTACTCTTAGAGAGTACAGGTGTAATTTGATTTTAATATGATCATATGAAAAAGAAACCTAAGGTGGGAAGGGGATTGTACTGAAAAAAAGAGGAAAATGGAAGTAAAATGAGGGACATTACATCTCATGAAAAGGCAAAGAAGACCTATTATAATTAAGGGAAAGAAGGGAGGGGTTTAAACATTGTGTGAATCTTACTCTCATCAGATTTGGCCCAAAGAGAGAATATCAAACATATTTGATTTCACAGAGAAATTTGTCTCACCTTATAAGGAAGTAGGAGGGGAAAGGAGAAAGAAAAGGGGAAGGCTCATAGAAAAGAAAACAGAAGTAGTAGGGGAAAGGTAAGAAAGGGGGATAGGTTGTAAAGGGTGAGGGCTGTTTGAGGGAGATGGGTGGTCAGAAACAAAATATTGAGGAGAAGGAGGAGGGAAGGGGAAAAGGAAAGAGAAAAGCATAACTTGAGATACATAAAATGGCAGAAAATACAGAATTAGTTATTTTAACTGTGAATGGGACAAACTCTCCCATAAAATGGAAGTAGATAGCAGACTTGATTAAAAGCCAGAATTCTACAATATGCTATTGGCAAGAAAGTGATATGTACAAGTAAAGGGAAAAGGCCGCAGCAGAATCTATTATGCTTCAGGCGAAATAAAAAACAAAAAAACAAAACAAAACAAAAAAAACAGGGGTAGCCATTCTGATCTCAGATCAAGAAAAAGCTAAAAATAGATCGAATTAAAAGAGATAAGGGGGGGGGCAGCTAGGTGGCACAGTGGTTAGAGCACCAGCCCTGAAGTCAGGAAGACCTGAGTTCAAATCTGGTCTCAGACACTTCCTAGCTGTGTGACCCTGGGCAAGTCACTTAACCCCAATTGCCTCAGCAAAAAAGCAAAAAAAAAAAAAAAAGAGAGATAAGGAAGGAAACCATATCTTGCTAAAGGGTACCATAGTTAATGAAGCAATATCAATATTAAACATATATGCAACAAGTAGTATAGCATCCAAATTCCTAGAGAAGTTAAAGAGAGTAGCAAGAAGAAATAGAAAGCAAAACTATATTGTAGGGGATCTCAACCTTACTCTCTTAGAACTGGATAAATCAAACCACAAAATAAATACCAAAGAAGTTAAGAAGTAAATAGAATGTTAGAAAAGTCGGTTATAATAGATATTTGAAGAAAATTTAATGGAGACATAAAGTTTACTTTTTTCTTGGCGGTTCATGGAACCTATATAAAAATTGATAAAAAATGATCACAATATACATACAATATACAATAGGCACAATAACCTCAAAATCAAATACAGGAAGGCAGAAATAATAAATGCATTTTTTTCAGATCATGATGCAATAAAAATCACATGCAATAAAAGGCCTGGGGAAAATAGACCAAAAATTAATTGGAAATTAAATAATCTAATCCTAAACAATTAATGGGTGAAACAACAAATCATAAACACAATAACTTCACCTAAGAGAATGACAATGAGACAACATACCAAAATTTGTGGGATGCAGCCAAAGTGGTTATTAGGGGAAATTTTATATCTCTAAATGCTTACTTGCATAAAATAAAAAAACAGAAGATCAATGAATTGGGCTTAAGACTAAGAGCTAGAAAAAGAACAAATTTAAATCTCTCAATTAAATACCAAATTGGAAATTCTGAAAATAAAAGGGAAGATTAACAAACTGAAAGTAAGAAAACTATTGAATTAATAAATAAAACTAAGAGTTGGTTTTAAGGAAAAAACCAACAAAATAGATAAATCTTTACTTAATTTGATTAGAAAAAGGAAAGAAGAAAATCAAATTGTTAGCCTCAAAAATGAAAATGGAGAACTTTCCACCAATGAAGAGGAAATTAGAGCAATAATTAGGAGTTATTTTGCTCAACTATATGTCAATAAATTTGGTAAAATAAGTGAAATGGAGGAATACATACACAAATATAGATTGCCCAGATTAACAGAAGAGCAAGTAAATTATTTAAATAACCCATTTTAGAAAAAAAATAATAGAATAAGCTATTAATCAACTCCCTAAGAAAAAATCTCCAGGGCCAGATGGATTTGCATATGAATTCTACCAAACATTTAAAGAACAATTAATTCCAATACTATAAACTATTTGAAAAAACAGGGAAAGGAGTCCTACCAAATTTCTTTTATGACATAGTTATGGTTCTGATAGCTAAATGAGGTAGAGCAAAAACAAAAAAAGAAAATTATAGAAAAATTTCCCTAATGAATATTGATGCAAAAAAAAATACGGAAAATCATCCCCAGGATAATACACTATAATCAAGTAGGATTTATACCAGGAATCAAGGCTGGTCAATATTAGGAAAACTATTAGCATAATTGATTTTGTCAATAATCAAACTAACAAAAATCATATGATTATCTCAATAGATTCAGAATAAGCATTTAATAAAATCCAACACCCATTCCTATTAAAAACACTAGAGAGTATAGGAATAAATGAACATTTCCTTAAAATGATCAGTGGCATCTATTTAAAAGCATATACAAGCATCATATGTAATGGGGACAAACTAGAACCATTCCCAATAAGATCAGGGGTGAAACAAGGTTTCCCACTATCACCATAATTATTCAATATTGTATTAGAAATCTTAGCTTCGGCAATAAGAGGGGAAAAAAAGAGATTAAAGGAATTAGAGTAGGTAATAAGGAAACCAAATTATCACTCTTTGCAAATGATATGGTCTTCTTAGAGAACCCTAGAGAATCGACTAAAAAAACTACTAGAAACAATTCACAACTTTAGGAAAAGTTGCAAGATACAAAATAAACCCACATAAATGATCAGCATTTTTATACATTACCAACGAAGTCCAGAAACAAGAGATACAAAGAGAAAATTCCACTTAAAATAATTGTCAATAGTATAAAATATTTGGGAATCCAGCTGCCAAGGGAAAGTCAGGAACTATATGAATACAATTAAAAAAACTTTCCACACAAATAAAGTCAGATCTAATCAGTTAAAAAATATCAAATGCTCATGGGTAGGCCAAACAAATATAATAAAAATGACAATACTAACTAAATTAATCTACTTATTTAGGGCCACACCAATCAAACTCCCAAGAAATTATTTTACAACCTAGAAAAAATAATAACAGAATTCATCTGGAAGAGCAAAAGGTCAAGAATCTCAAGGGAATTAATGAAAAAATGCCAATGAAGGTGGTCTATCTGTGCCAGACCTAGAACTGTATTATAAAGCAGCAGTCATCATAATCATTTGGTACTGGCTAAGAAACAGGATAGTTGATCAGTGGAATAGTGGAATACCAATCTAGTATTTGACAAATTCAAAGACCCCAGCTTTTGGTATATTTTTAAACAAAAACTGTTGGGGAAATTGGAAATTACTATGACAGGAACTAGACATTGATGCACACTTAACATCATATACCAAGATATCAAAATGGGTTTATAATTAGACATAAAGAGTGATATTATAAGCAAATTAGAAGAACATAGGATAGTTTACCTTTCAGATCTGTGGAAAAGGAAGGAATCTGTGACCAAAGAGGAACTGCAGATCATTACTGATCCCAAAATAGATAATTTTTATTATATTAAGCTAAAAAGATTTTATACAAACAAAATTAATGCAGACAAGATTAGAAGGGAAACAATAAATTGGGAAAACATTTTTACATTTAAGAGTTTTGATAAAAGCCTCATTTCTAAAATATACAGAGAATTGACTCAAGTTTATAAGAATTTAAGCCATTCTCCAATTGGTAAATGGTCAAAGGATATAAACCATTTTCAGATGAAGAAATTAAAACTATTTCTAATCATATAAGAAGGTGCTCTAAATAATTACTGATCATAGAAATGCAAATTAAGAC
The DNA here is from genome assembly GCA_023553655.1 of Myrmecobius fasciatus. Taxonomy (NCBI): domain Eukaryota; kingdom Metazoa; phylum Chordata; class Mammalia; order Dasyuromorphia; family Myrmecobiidae; genus Myrmecobius; species Myrmecobius fasciatus. The sequence goes on along the minus strand of JAJPUD010010979.1, from coordinate 15,589 downwards.
AACTATGCAATATCACTACATACCTGTCAGATTGGCTAAGATGACAGGAAAAGATAATAATGAATGTTGGAGGGGATGTGGGAAAACTGGGACACTGAAACATTGTTGGTAGAATTGTGAAAGGATCCAGGCATTCTGGAGAGCAATTTGGAAATATGTTTAAAAAGTTATCAAGCTGTGCATACCTTTTGACCCAGCAGTGTTTCTACTGGGCCTATATCCCAAAGAGATCTTAGAGGAGGGAAAGGGACCCATATGTGCAAGAATGTTTATGGCAGCCCTTTTTGTAGTGGCAAGAAACTGGAAACTGAATGTATGCCCATCAATTGGAGAATGGCTGAATAAATTATGGTATATCAATGTCATGGAATATTATTTTTCTGTGAGAAACGATCAGCAGGTTGATTTTAGAGAGGCCTGAAGAGAGTTACATGAACTCTTGCTAAGTGAAATGAGCAGAATCAGGATTTCATCATATATGGCAACGGCAAGAACATACAATTATCAATTCTGATGGATGTGACTCTTTTGAGCAATGAGACAATTCAGGTCAGTTCCAATGATCTTGTGATAATAAGAGCCATCTACACCCAGAAAAAAGACTGTGGGAACAGAGTGTGGATCACAATATCGCATTTTCACTTCTTTTGTTGTTGTTTGCTTGAATTTTATTTTTTCTGCTCATTTTTTTTTCTTTTTGAACTGATTCTTCTTATGCAGCAAGATAATTGTATAAATACATATGTCTATATTGATTGGATTTACATATATTTTACCATGTTTAACATATATTGGATTACTTGCCATTTAGAAGGGGGGATAGGGGGTAAGAAGGGAAACCAGAACACAAGGTTTTGCAAGGGTCAATGGTGAAAAATTATCCTTGCATAGGTTTTGAAAAGAAAAAGCTTCAATAAAAAAAATTCCCCTCCAAAAAGTTACATTACATTGTCCTTTCTAATAATCAATATTTGGATATAATTAAAACAAATTTTTTAAAATAGGATAAAATAAACCTATTTTCATCATTTTACTTTTTTTAAGTCCCCCAATTTTTAAATTATGAAATGCTGGTTCTTTTGTAAAGTGGATCCAATTAAAGTGGCCACCTTCCGAAAGCAGTTTTTCTTGAATATTGCCAATCTCATGTATTATACCTAATAAATACAAATTAATTTTGGGTTGAGAGAAGATAAATCACTAGGGAATTAGGAATGATTAACAATGTATAATCAAATATAGTTATTTTTTAACTTGGTATGTTTTTGCTTGGCAAGTTTTTCATTGCAGGTTGGTTTACCCTTGTCTCCCAGCAAGCTTCTAAGCTCTCTCTGTGTCTTCCACCAATATTATCTCATGAGGCATACATCCCTGAGGATGCAAAGCAATTAGCTAAAAATAAACATCTCTCAAATTGACTACTTGGCCTTTGATATTTGCCATTCTGTTTTAGAAGATTTTTCAAAGGAGATGACTGATTTTGATCATCTGATACATGAGGCATCTTCTATTCAATCTTTATTTTAGTCTGATACCTTTTTAATACTTCAAAATGTTTGTAATTTCATCCTTGTTTGTCCTTAATGCTTAGCAAGAATAATTCCATCGCTGAACAACTAGTCTTCTAGTGATAATACTATGTGAATGTTCTTAAGATGTCTTTCATATATTAACCACAGATTTTCACTGAACCAGAATGTCTGTTCTGTTCTGCTGATTTTGACTCCAAATATCATTGAGAAACCTCCTCACTGAAACAAGGTGAGGATTTTAATGAAAACAAAAAAGCAGTTGATGAAAGTTCCAAAAGGGATACGTGTTCTAATTTTTAACATGTCAATCAGAATTGGTACAAGAAAGTTATAGAAAATATAATGTAAATGTTTGAAAGTTCTTCACAGAATTAACCAGAAATAATAAAGCAAATAATGATTTCACAATCAAATAATACATTCATGTATGAGTATATATAAATGTATAACTTGAAATATCTCAGTTATTCTTAATCCACTGAAGAAGGAAATGACAAACCAAGTATTCCTGCCAAGAAAATTCCACAGACCATAAGATCCTTGAAGTCACGTAGACTCAGACACTACTAAACAGTAATAACTGGTTCATATATCCATGTATACACAATTCCAGTTTATTGGTGCATTTATAGATATTAATTCAATGTGAGAAATCATTGATTATTGCTAACAAATATTTTCCTTTTTCAAGCAACATGAAAGAGTGGGAAGAGGTCTGGGTTGGAGTAAGGAGAGACATGGATTTGAATCTGTCCCTGTATGAACATATTCCCATGAACAAGTCACTAAACCTCACGAAGGCTCAGTTTCCACATTTATAGGAGATTAATAAATATTTCAAAAGATTGCTATGTGACTCAAATAGCACAACATATATAAAGTACTTTAAAATCTTTAAAAATCTATATAAAATTTAACTATTATTAAATTGTTTATAAATGCCCATCTAAAAATTCTACTTACTAAAAATTTTTACCCTAAAATTTTCATCCTTTGAATTATTTGTAGTTGTTATGTCAGTCATCCTTTAAGTGAATAATATTTTTTTAAATTCTTTTTCTATAGTTCTCTAAAATATTTTTGGCTATTTATTTCTAACGCCAGCATATGGTCTTCCCATATTTCATGGCAGTTACATTTCCCTGAGATTGAAGTAGAGATGCAAAAGCTCAGGGACAAAATCTGGGGAAACCTAAGATGTAATGTTGCTCAGAACCATATGATTTTAACTTAGGAAATATTTAACTTTTTCTTTTCATTCTAGATAGCTGTAGATGAAAGCTTTAAAAGGTACTGTTAATATCCTTATATCTTGAAAGCAAAACTTTCTGGTTTTTGCTCATGTGTTCTGAAACTCTATAAAGAATGAGTTAAATTCCTATTATTATATACTGGAACCATGAATGGAACTCTTCATGATAAATCCTTACTGAATAGAACTAAGGAAATAGGAAGCAGAAATTTCAATTGCAGTTGGATTAAGATTTTGTGACCCATCCCACCCAATAATGTGAATGAAAAGAGAAAACTTTTTGTTAGCCCCTTTTAAAAAGTTTTAGATTCTAACTTGGAAGGAAAGAAAGTAAAATCTGCCAACTTGATGATTGTACCAGATGAATCTGAAATAATACAGTCATCTATGAAAAGAAATGGGTAATCATTTCATATATCATACACTTGTGATCATGGAGAGAATAAGGCTATAGTTGCACAGTGAATTAAGTGCTGAGTTTAAAGTCAGAAAGACTCATTTTCCTGAGTTCAAATCTGGCTCCAGACACTTACTAGTTGAGTAATGCTGGACAAGTCATTTAACACTGTTTTCCTCCATTCCTCAATTGTAAAATCAACTGGAGAAGGAAATGGAAAAGCACTCCAGTATCTTTGTCAAGAAAACCCTGACTGGCTGAAATAAAAATAAAATAAAATAATCATGTTTGTTAACACCTGCAACAATAGAAGTCACTAAAATAAAGAAAAAAATCATTTTTTGCTAATAGTAGGAGGAAATCACAATTGTTCAATGAAAGCAAACTGATAAATTGTCTGCACTGAGTATCAAAATAGCATATGAAAAACAAGATGCAGATGAACTGGAAACTGAGTGAATGTCCATCAGTTGGGGAATAGCTGAATAAGTTATGGTATATGTGTGTTATGAAATATTATTGTTCTATAAGAAACAATCACTAAGATGATTTCAGAAAGGTCTAGAGAGACTTGCATGAATTGATGCTAAGTGAAGTAAGTAGAACCAAGAAAAGTTTCTTTGTCATGACCAACTCTGATGGACGTGACTCTTTTCAACAATGATTCAGGCCAATTCCAATAAACTTGTGATGGAGAGTCATCAGAATCCAGAAAGTGGACTATGGGGACCATACGTGGATGAGGACACAGTATTTTTAACTTTTTGTTATTAGCTTGCTTTTTTTATTTCTCACTTTTTCCTTTTTCATCTAATTTTTCTTGTGCAGCATTATAAATGTGGAAACATGCATAGAAGAATTATACATGTTTAAACATATATTGGATTATTTACTATCTAGAGGAGGGGAATGGAGGGAGAAAAATTTGGAACACAAAGTTTTGCAAGGATGAATGTTGAAAACTATCTGCATGTATTTTGACAATAAAAATCTATTATTAAAACAAAGATGCAATCATATTAGAGTATAAGTGCCTCCATTTTTAAAGGCAGTATCATCAGCAGTGCCTGGCACATTTTAGGCTCTTAATAAATGCTTGTTAGGATATGAACAGACAATTTTCAGATAATGAAATTAAAACTATTTATAATCATATGAAAAGTTGCTCCAAATCATTATTGATCAGAGAAATGCAAATTAAGACAACTCTGAGGTACTACTACACACCTGTCAGATTGGCTAAAATGACAGGAAAAGATAACAATGAATGTTGGAGGGGATGTGGGAAGACTGGGACACTGATGCATTGTTGGTGGAGCTGTGAACGTATCCAACCATTCTGGAGAGCAATTTGGAGCTATACTCAAAAAGTTGTCAAACTGTGCATACCCTTTGTCCCAGCAGCATTTCTATGGGGCTTATATCCCAAAGAAATCATAAAAGAAGGAAAGGGTCCCACATGTGCAAGAATGTTTGTGGCAGCTCTTTTTGTAGTGGCTAGAAACTGGAAACTGAGTGGATGCCCATCAATTGGAGAATGGCTGAATAAATTATGGTATATGAATGTTTTGGAATATTATTACTCTGTAAGAAATGACCAGCAGGACGATTTTAGAGAGGCCTGGAGAGACTTGCATGAACTGATGCTGAGTGAGATGAGCAGAAGCAGGAGATCATTGTACACAGCAACAACAATTCTAAATGAGGATCAGTTCTAAGGGACATGACTCTCTTCAACAATGAAATGCTTCAAATCAATTCCAATTGTTCAGTGAAGAAGGCCATATACACCCAGAGAGAGGGATGTGAAACGTGGACCACAACATAACATTTTCATGTACTTTATTGATGTTTGCTTGCATTGTATTTCCTTTATCGGATTATTCTTTCTTATAGATATGATTTCTCCTGAACAAAAAAAATGATGTGTGGCAATAACTATACATATATTCAAGTTAAATATTCTAACATAATTATCATGTTATCTAGGGGAGGGGTGGGGAGTAGGGAGGAAAAATTTTTAACAGAAAGCTTTGTAAGGGTTAATGTTTAGGAATTACCCATACATATGTTTTGCAAATAAAAAGTATTAATAAAAAAAATAAAAATAAAAAATAAATGTTTGTTGATTTATTGACAGGATTGTCTGTTCATTGTTTACAAGCTCAATATAAGGCAACAAGGTGAACATGACTATTTTAAAAGCTAATAAACTTCCAGACCATATTAAAAGAAGTTTAGTAGAATGCTGAGCTCAAGGTCAGTGATAGTCACATGTTGCTCATTAGACTACATTAGGATCACAGACTTAAGAGGCAGATGAGACTTCAGAGTTGTCTAATCCAAATCTCTCATTTCTCAGATAAGCTAGCTAAAGCCCAAAGAGATTAAAAATAGCTTAGTATGCTTACATAGCTTTTATATGACTGAGCCAAGACTTGAACCCTATTGAGTACAAATGGAATTCTCCTTTCAGAGTGTTGCATTTAGTTTTAGGCACAACATTTTAAGGATATTGACTGATCCTCTGAATTTTGTGCAGAAGAGGGCAAGCAAGATGCTGAGAGATTATCAAGTTTGTAATTATTTGTGATGTGAAGAATGGTTGAAGAAACTTGAATAATTAAACTTTAAGAAGAAAAGATTTGGCAGGATAGTAGAAAAAGAAAAAAAGCATAATTACAATCTTCCAATACTTTAAAAAGTTTGCCATGGGAAATGAGTGGTTTATTCTGCTTGTTAAACTAGGATCAATGGGAAAGAAATACTTAAAATAGATTTTAGTTCAAAATTAGAAATAATTTTCTAACATTCAGAATTGCTTCTCAATAGAATAGGATTCTTTGAAAAAAAAAGTGAGTTCCCTGTCACTATAGGTGTTCCAAAAGAGGTTGTATGATTATCTCAGGGACATTATTAAGAGGATTTCTTTATTGGTTTGAAGTTGAACTGAATGATCTTTTAAGATTCATCTTAATAATAATTTTCTATGGAATGTACCTTCTTGCTCTCTTTGTTCTTATTTCCTACTCTTTTTATATCTTCTTTGGCACAAGTTTTAAAACTACAAATACTAATTGATTAATGAGTGAATGAAAACTACTTTTCCCCTGCCCTCTAATCAACCAGAAGACTGTATCTGAAGATTATTCATTTGAGTTTTTGTTTTCCATAATGTATTTTTGTTTAATATTGAACTTTAACTGATAGTAGCTACAACTTTAAATGAAATAAAAACTTTCAGTCAAAATTATTTTATTCAATAAGCAATGTAATGTTTAAGACACTAAGATTACTAGTCAGCACTATTTCAAGGAAAGAAAATGTGCAAGTCAGAAGGAATGTGGGTTAATTAATCATCAAATATTTTAGAGCGATCATTCCATTTTGATATAATGGATGTTAGGTCCTACTAAGACCGCCTCCTCTCATCTTCAACACAATCCAACAATAAATTCCTCATCATAACTTCTGGTATCAGAGATAAACACATGTTTCACATGGAATACTTTTCAGAAAATATTGCTAATAGTATTTCAGATGAAACAATTCACTGTACTCAAAACAGTGAAAAAAAGTAAAGAGAAACAGAAAAAAAGTAATATTGATTTTAAAAATTTGCAGGATAAAAAAATAGGAATAGGTAGAATTACTGCATAGAGGACAGAATTTTATGCATAGATGTATAATTCATAATTTCTGGTATATTTGTAACCCATAAAGTATCTTCTAGCCGAATACCTTCTCTCTGTCCCTCATTTATTTATTTATATAGACAGAAAGAGCTCTCTCCCAAAGAATATACATATAAGATGAAAAAGCTGCCCCTACCAAATGTTGGGAAGAGGCAGAAGGAGAAAGTAAAAAAGTAGGAGGTGGTAAGAACTGCTATAGCAAGCAATATAAGTAAGAAGATCCATGCACAAAGATGATATACCTTGAAGAAGAAAGAGAACAATTAATCAATTAATAAACATTTATTAATCATCTAATATGTGCCAAGCCCTATCTATAATGTTAGAAATACAAGTCATTTTATCTTTTTTTTTTTTTTAAATCATTTTGGTCAAAGCAGTCATCTCTGGTGGACTTAAGGCATATAAGACTGCTCTGCAAAGAACATCTACACTCATATCAAGGAAGGTGTAGCCGAATGGCTGGATTTATTTTAGATAAATAAATGTCTGCTTAAAATGTGGACCACAACATAACATTCTCATACTCCTTGATTGATGTTTGCTTACATTGTGTTTCCTTTATCTGATATATCGTTTGTGTAGATAAGATTTTTCTTGCACAACAATGATAAGTTTGGAAATATGTATACATATATTCGATTTGCCAATATTTTAACATAATTAACATGTAGTGGATATCCTGCCATCTAGGGGAGGGGTGGGGAAGTTGGGGGGAAAAATTTGTAACGGAAAGCTATGTAAGGGTTATTGTTGAAGAATTACCCACACATATGTTATGCAAATAAAATAAAATTAAAAATAAAAAAATAAATGTCTGCTTATAGAGCATGAGGTAATCAAGACTTTTTCTCAAGTAGCTGCAATTCACAGGCTTTTGGCAGAACAGTATCATAAATTTAGAACTGAAAAAGACTTTAAAGATTATTTTAACCATCTCCCTAATTTGAAGATGAGTTAACAAAGGCCTAGAGGAGGTAAGTGATTGGCCCAGGGTCACACAGCTAGTGTCAGAGGTGGAATCAGAACCAAGGCCTTCCTAAAATTCTATACATGACACCATACTGTCTCTACTAGAAAAAAAAATCACACACACAGACACACACAATATATGTGTATGTATATATATATATATATATATATATTTTTTTTTTTCCCCTGCACCTTTTCACAATTGCTTTTGTGGTTTCGTCCAGAGCACCTAGAAGAATCAAGCTAGGAGTATAACATGTTAGAAATACAAACTCTGCCAATGCTTCCCCCCAACCCCAAAATGAACAACTACAAACAAGTCAGCTTAGGATGTGGTGAAAAAAATAATTGGTTAAAAAGTGAAGCTATCAGTGGCCAAAGAAACTTTCCTCATAGCCATATCTACAGTGAATTTTTTTCCAGGTTCACCTCCTCTCCAACTCATCCATTCTCCCACCAAGTGCATTTTTTGCTACTTTACCTTTGAGCAAAATTGCTAATTATTGTCCTTTCTATTGACATTTTATAACTTAAGGATGTAGAAAGACATTTTTACTGGCATTCTTGGTTCTTCCTTCCTCTTTTAACTTCCTTGAAAATTTTTTAGCTTCCAGAGACCCTATTTACTTAGAACCGGCTCTCCCATTAATACAATAGACTATGATAAAAAAAAAAAAAAGTGTTATATTAGCTATTTCTAAAAGAAGGAAGGGTTGGATGGGACCCAGACCAAATAAAATATAACAGAGAAGGCATTTGTCAATAAGTACTCTACAGGGCTGCTATCAGGAAAGTGCTTTGTAAACTACAAGTCAATATAAAAGTGAGCTATTATTATAATTGATACAGGAAACAAATTAGCATGAATCCAAGTAGGACAAGTTCTTGGAGGTAAATTAGAAATCATCCACCTTGCAATACTGATTTGGGCCAGTCCAAAATTACAAAATATTCCTCAAAAATACAAAAGGCAATCTATTTCTTGCTAAATCTAATGACTTTTTCTCAATCTTGATTCTTTTTTTGCAGCCTGTTACTCTTGATGATCCTTTCCAAGATTTCCTATTCTTCCTAGGTTTTCATTATTCTGTGCTTTTTGTTCTCTCACCTATCTAATAATTCCCTCTTAGTCACTCCCAGCACCCCTTTCCACCCTAAACAAAACAAAACAAAAGCAAAGAAAAATGAAAAAAAACCTCATTATCTTTCCCCCTAAATTCCTGAATCTTCCTAATTTCTCTATTTCTAGCAAGGGTACCACATCCTTGTAGTCACTGAGAAATAATCCTCATTTTCACTTAGTCCCTACATATCCAACAAGCTGTTAAGTCTTGTTTAAATATACTTCCATAACTTCCTTCATTTCTTAATTATTCTTTCTACTCACAAATCTAGGTCAGACCCTTATCACCTCTCTCTTGGTTTACTACCAACATTGAACCTGCACTCTTTTCTAATCCACTCTTTGAATAGCTGCTAAATTGATATTCCTAAAGCACAGATCTAACCATGTCACCTTCCTACTCAATAATCTAACATTTATCACCTATGTGACCCTAGGAAAATCATTTAACCTCTAAGTGCTCTGCCCAACTCCTTAGGATTTCCCCTAAATAATATCAGCCTAGGAGAGAAAATATTAAATCACTGAAATTTACATAATGCTTTGTGGTTTTCAAAGTGCTTTACACATATTATCTTGATTCACAAAGGACCTTGTAAGGGAAGTGATATGTCTATAATTACACTCATCGTACAAATGAGTCCAAGACTGAGGGAGGTTAAGAGAGTTGCCCAGTGTTACACAGCTAGAGTATTGGGCTTTGATAGAGGTCTTCCTGACTCCAAATCTAACATTCTAATTACTGTATCATGTTCTTTTCAAACAATAACAGCTAGAATTTATATGCATCTTAGAAGGTTGCACAGTGTTTTGCATAAATTATCTCACTGGATTCTCACAACACTGTGAAGGAGGTGCTATTTTTATCTCCATTTGATAGCTAAGGAAGCTGGGATTTAGAAAGATGAAATCACTTACCCTATGTCACATAGTGTCAGAGATAGGATTTGTACCCATGTCCTTCTGATTCCAATCTAGTACTCTTAATTTATAAAATTATTATTTTCATTTTTTCCACTTACAAGCATTTTTTCAAATTAAGTTCAGGATAAAATGTCTCTGAAAGCTGCCCACTCCTTTTCTGGTGCACTGTTGAAGACCTCCAGTTTCTCTGAAGAATTTTGAAACTGATTACATGACATGAGAGACACTGACACAGGACCACCCAGTGTGGTATGCTTTCATCAAAGAAGGTGCTGCGCTATATAAGCAAAGCAAACCAGAAATAGGTCAAGGAAATTAGAGATGCACAAATTTAGAGAATCAACTCCAAATGTTAACATGGATTATCTGTGCCCTACCTATCTATGGTAGAGCATATTAAGCTTGTATTAGTCTGATCAGTCATTGTTTACATTGTTTAACCCTAACATAGGGGGTTTAGTCCTCTTTGAAAATGAAGGACAACAACCAACCAAGATAAAATACCGGCTTTCTTCATTTTTAAAGATTGTGCATTGTAGCTTCACTAACTTTCCAGATTAATTAAATTTTACTCCCCTTTGCATGTCCAAACTGGCCTATTTTCTATTCCCTGTATATAACATTCCCTCTACAGTTTCCATGCTTTCATGAAAATTGTCCCTCCCCATTATCTGGAATGCTGCTTGTCCTTACCTCTACTTTTCGAAGCCTTCATTTCATTCATGACTCCACTAAAGTCTCATCATCAATAAAAAGTCTTTCCTGATTCCTCAATTGTTACTCCTCCCTTCCAAAATGATTTATTTCATGTTTATATTTGTGTACATATTTTAGATCATAAATTCCTTGAAAGCAGGTGTTTCTTTGCATATTATTGGTATTCAATAAAGTGTTTTCTGAATTAAATAATTTACTGGCAGTAAATATCCAGCCTATTCTTTCCCATTATGATATTCTCTGAATAAAAACGGGCAAGGAGGATAGTTGTTTCCCCTTTATAGCCAAAAAAAATACACAATTAAGAACAATCCTCAATACCAAAGGAGAATTAAAGCCATATAGGAAAAGCTAACTCCATTAGTCAATCAATTAAAGTTTTTATTTTTATTGTTTTTATTAAGAGCTGACTATATGCCAGACTGTTCTAAGGCACAAAACAATTCTTGCCCTCATGGAGTTCACATTCTGATGGGATTTGCAATATGTAAATAACTAAATACATAAGAGACATGTACAGAGTAGATTGGAGTTTATCTGAAAGGGGATTCACATTTATGAGAACTGAGAAAGGCCTTCTGCAGAAAATGGAATTTGAGCCAAGTCTTGAAGGAACACATGGCAACTAAGAGGCTAAAATGAGGATGCAGAGCATTCCAGGTAGAGGATAACTAGTACTAAGGCACAGACAGAGGAAGTAGTGTCTTGTTTGAGAAACTTCAAGTATCCTAGGAAATAATGCAAAATCATTAAAGGTATAGGTTCCTACCTGTGCAAAGCCATAGTGGCACTTTCCACTATCCAATTTTAGAATAGACAACTATCCCCATCATGTGCAGGAGGACAGAAAGAAGGATGGGACAGAAAAATGTTTAAAAAATTGAGTTCATGATGCTGTGAAATGAGCAGAACCAGTTCATTATACACAGAAACAAGAAGATTATATGAAGATCAATTCTGATAGATATGGCTCTTTTTAACAATGAGATGATTCAAACCAGTTTCAATGATCTTGTGATGAAGAGAGTCATCTACACCCAGAGAAAGAACTGTGGGAACTGAGTGTGAATCACAACATAGCATTTTCACTCTTTCTGTTGTTTGCTTGCATTTTGTTTTCTTTCTCATTTTTTCCTTTTTGATCTGATTTTTCTTGTGCAGCATGATAAATGTATAAATATATACATATATTGGATTTAATTATATTTTAACATGTTTAATAAATATTGGATTACTTGCCATCTAGGGGAGGAAGTGGGGGGGAAGGAAACCTTGGAACACAAGGTTTTGCAAGGATCAATGTTGAAAAATTATCCATGCATATGTTTTGAAAATAAAAAACTGAAATAAAAAAAAAAGAAAAAAGAATTGAGTTCCATTTATGGTGTTTGAAGCCTGATATTAAAAGTGTATTCACCTACCCCAGTTTTCTAGATGACGTATTGCTAAGCAGTTAGCTTAGGTTAAATAAATTTCTGAAAGTTATAATACTCAATGAAAATTTTACAAGTTTATAGAGTCAAAGAAATAACAGCAGGAACACTCATATATTGCAAGGTTCCACTCTATTCCCACTGCCACTAAAATGATTAGCTTATCAAGTAATTTGGCTACTCTAAACCAATGATCAATGTAAAGATGAAATTCCAAATGAGAAATATCACTTTCCCTTTTACCTTTAAGTATTTCACAAAGATTCAACCTTTTTTGTCACATTAAAGTCATTTTTTATGTGCTGAGAATACAAGTTCTTTTGACCTATGAATGGGCATTCTATTTGGACATTGCAAAGGATCTTGTTCTTCTGAATAGAGGAGGGAAAAAAACAGTATTTTTGAAGTATAAGGACTGTGCTCACCTGAATGAAGACTGTAAAGAAAATGACCACAATGGCAGCTGTAATGAACAATTTCTTCCTGGGAAACACGGCTGCAGGAAGAAGGAAGACCAAAGCAAAACAGATAGCTCCTCGTAGTCCTCCATAGGCAATGATGAACTGATCTTTAAAAGTCAGAGGTATTGTCCGAAACCAATTAATGATCTGAGTCAAAACAAAGACACCTGAGGAAGATGATAAAATAAAAATTCAGTCATACTGAGGTCCTGACATGTAACCAGGAATAATTAGTATGTTATTTGTTAAGTTAGCATTTTAGTATTTGTTAAATAGTATTTTAGTATTTTTAGTATATTTAGTATTTAGTATATTAGTATTTGTTAAATAGTATTTGTTAAAGTGATGGTTTGATGCAGTGGCTAGAGTAGTTTGTTGAAATCAGGGAGACCCAAGTTCAAATTTGACTTCTAACATTTATCACCCAAGTGAACCTGGGCAAATCATTTAACCTCAAAGTGCTCTACCCAACTCCTTAGGATTTCCCCTAAATAATATCAGCCTAGGAGAGAAAATATTAAATCACTGAAATTTACATAATGCTTTGTGGTTTTCAAAGTGCTTTACACATATTATCTTATTTGATTCACAAAGGACCTTGTAAGGGAAGTGATATGGTTATAATTACACTCGTACAAATGAGTCTAAGACTGAGGGAAGTTAAGAGAGTTGCCCAGTGTTACACAGCTAGAGTATTGGGCTTTGATAGAGATCCTCCTGACTCCAAATCTAACATTCTAATCACTGTGTCATGTTCTTTTCAAACAATAACAGCTAGAATTTATATGCATCTTAGAAGGTTGCACAGCGTTTTGTATAAATTATCTCACTGAATTCTCACAACACTGTGAAGGAGGTGCTATTATTATCTCCATTTGATAGCTGAAGAAGCTGGGATTTAGAAAGATGAAATCACTTACCCTATGTCACATAGTGTGGAGATGGGATTTGTACTCAAGTCTTTCTGATTCTAAGTCTAGTACTTTTAATTTATAAAATTATTTTTATTTTCATTTTTTCCATTTACAAGCATTTTTCACATTAATATCTCCTTTCTTCTACCCCCTTCCAACAACCAAGCAGTGAACAAATTAAAAAACAACAAATAAACATGAAAATGAAAGCCCTTAATATGTAGATGCATATTTTGGCAAAAATATATGTCTCTATATTTTCAATTCAGTACCTTTCTGTCAGGAGGTAAGTGTTATGTTTCATCTTAATTCCAGACATATGGTTTATTATTGTGTTGAGTTCTAAAGTTCTTTGAAGATATTTTTCTCTACAATGTTATGATCATTTTATATATTGTTCTCTTAAGGGAGAATTCTGGGAAGATGGTGGAGTAGATTGGTAAATTTCAAGCTCTCCAGATGTTCCCCACATATAGAACAAATTTGCACCTCAGGGTGAACATAAACATATGATATAAAGATCCCGGATAAGGGATTAATTAACTCTTGGAAACAACAAATGGGGAGCCCTAGAGCAAGTTGGATGTGACTGTTGCCTGAGCAGGAATCACAGAAACTTTTGCTTCCTAGACAGGTTGAGGAGTTAGGATCCAAGTCTGGGAAGACTAAGTATGCCTCAGCTGATTAGGAGCACTAGGCCCAGCAGTGCTGATGCAGCACTGAGCAAGAAGGCATCTCTGGATGCTCTGCTAGTCACATGACAGGGTTCTCTTTTCTTTAGTTTTATTTTGTTTTATATTCCTTTTCTGTTTTTTCTTACTTTTTAAAAAAATAAATTTTAAAAATACCTTGTTCTCCTAGTTCTGCTCACTTCACTTTTCATTAATTCATAAAAATTTCCCTAGTTTTCTGAAACTGTCCATTTCACCTTTTCTTCTGACACAATAATATTCCGTTTCACTCATATAACATAATTTGTTTAATCATTCCCCATTATCATAATGAAAGCTAGATTCAGTGAATCAGTGAATAGAGTGCTGGCAAGAAAACTCATCTTCTGACTTCAGATCCTTACTATTATATGGCCGTTGGCCACTTAACCCTATTTGCCTCAGTTTTCTCATCTGTAAAATGAGCTGGAGAAGGAAATAAAAAACTATTTCAGTATCCTTACCATGAAAATGCCAAATGGGGTCATGAACAGTTGGACACTGAACTGAAACAACTGAACAACAATTATCAAAGTGGACAAAGCACTAGGTCAAATACTTCTCAGAAATTTATTAGCTGTGTGGCCCTAGATATCACTAATATAACAAGCCTAGCTTAATCAAGTAATCTAAATTTCTATCTTCAGAGAAAAACAAAAGAAGAGACAGGCTAGATGTCAAAACTTCTAGGAAGGGGAAATCAATTAATGGAAAGACAACTGCAAGGACCGTCTATAAGACCTAGCATATAGTATTTTTGAGAGTAAGTAAGTTTATGGTAGAGCAAACTGAAGGATCAGTTATCTTAGGATAATAACTGTCAGTGAAGGAAAACTCTTAATAGATATTTATAATTTTACCCTCACTACTACATGGTTGTGGCTAACTGGTAGTGTTCTATGGGACAAGATCAGCACCACCAACTTGCAGGCATCTTCCAAATGCCATTCCTTCAACATTGATAGTGAACTACTTACAAAAAAACATAATGAGGATAAAGCCATGAGATTTTTCTTTAACAGATTTCCACGTAAAAATTTTCTTGTTGGTAGCAGAGCCAAGAAGGTAGAGAGTAGACAGGACATTGCCTGAGCTCTCCCCAGCGTCCCTTCCAATCAACACTAGATTAAACCTCTGAATGGATTTTGTAGTGATAGAACCCACAAATATTTGAATTTTCTAGCCTAAGATATCCCAAAAGGACTTCAGGGAAAGGTCCGTCTCAATTGGGCATAGGGGACTGTGATCCAGCATAGGTGTGGCACGGGAAGGCCAGGTGCAAGGAGGCCCAACAAATTTAATGAGTGGGCTCTTACCCAAAATATAGCAGCATTGACTACTCTGTCCTAGTTCAGAATACCAATGGATCATCAGACCAGCATGAGATTATCAGTGCAATTACAAAAGGCAAACTGTGAGCCCCCAAGCCCCAGAATAACAGGTAGAACTTAACCAGGCT
>JAJPUD010010978.1:0-57656 GCA_023553655.1 Myrmecobius fasciatus | reverse complement strand
AAGGAAGGAAGGAAGGAAGGAAGGAAGGAAGGAAGGAAGGAAGGAAGGAAGGAAGGAAGGAAGGAAGGAAGGAAGGAAGGAAGGAAGGGAGGAAGGGAGGAAGGAAGGAAGGGAGGCTGAATGCCAGGATAGGGGATGGATGTAGGAACAAAGGACTGGATTGTCAAGCACAAGGAGATAGTAATAAGAGTTATGTGTCAGGAACAAGGGAAAGATATAAAAGGAAGGAGAACTGAGTGTCAGGGACAGTTAGATGGGTTCAGTGTGATGGATGAGGCCTAAGGAGTTGGGCATCAGGGTATGGACCAAGATAGTCTAAAAGATAGATAAGAGCAGAAGGGAAAGGCTCTCAAGTACTTTGCCCCAGGTTCAGTCCTGGTCTAGTCCTATCACAATTCACCATAGCCTGCAAAGTCCCGAAGAGTAGAGACCAGGACTGTGTATCTCACCCTTTTAGAGGTCTTGATCAGCAATTTCAGAATGAGTGAGAAAGGAGAGAGCACCACACTGGAGGTCATGAGCTAAGAATCTGGCTCTTTAGTTACAAAGATCTTAGACAAGTCACTTGGGGATAGAAGGAAAAGTGGCCTTGCAGTCCTCTGAAAAGTGAGAGGTTTGGCCTAGATGATCTCAGGAGTCCCTTGCAGGTGTCTGATTCTATAATTCTAAGAGACAAGCCCTTCCTAACAGCCCCATTTGACTGCAGCCTGACCTTACCCCACCTCTTTTCCAATAGCCCATATACTTGGATCCGTTCCAAACTCTGAATTCTCCAGTCCCAGGAAGTCTTCCATGATTAAACCTGCCCCACTCGGATTCTCAGAAAAAAGTCTGATGCAATCAGTTCACCTTGATGATATGTTGCCCTGAAAAAGTTATGTCTATGCAGATTGCCCAGTAAATGGTAAACTCCCAAGGAGCAGGGCCTTCTCCTTCCCTTACTCCCTTACTCCCAGATGGAGCTATATTACAATAGTAACCCACTCTGGGGAGCTCTTCTCATAGTACAGAAACCAAGGACAGTGGGCAGAATTCAAAATGAAGGAGATAGGGGAGCTAGATGGTACAGTGGATAGAGTACCAGCCCTGAAGTCAGGAGGACCTGAGATCAAATCTGGTCTCAGACACTTATGTCCTACCTGTGTGACTCTGGGCAAGTCATTTAACCTCAATTGCCTTAGAAAAAAGCAAAAAAAAAAAAAAAAATGGAGATGTTGGGGGGAGGGGACCAGTGCAGCTAGGTGGCACAGGAGTGAGAAGATCTGGAGTTCAAATGTGGCTTCAGGCACTACCTATGTGATCCTGAGCAAATCACTTAACCCCATTGAGGGAGGAAGGAAGGAAGGAAGGAAGGAAGAGAGACAGAAAAGAAAAGGAAGGAGGAAAGGGGTACAGAGTAAAGGGTATATCAGAGAAAAATCAAATGCAACCATGTTAGGTATCAAGAATATAGAGACCAAAACACAGGTTCAGACTTTATTTAATATACAAAACACACACCATGTACCCATTACTGTGGCAGGTTGGCTAGACCACAAGGGGAACACTCCCACCCCCATTTCCCTCTCTACAGACAGACTCTTTATTCTCCTTTTAGTAGATCATTATAGAGCAAGGCCAAGGCTCCCATGAAGGAGAGGAACTCCTGGAAGTTCACTTCCTGATCTTTGTCCCGGTCCAGACTGTTCATCAGTTCTGCAATTTCTTCATCTTCAAGTTTCTAATAGGGCAGAGTGGAAAATCCAAACTCTATTAAAGAAAGCTTCTTTTCCCTTCCTGGGTTTCTCTCCCTCCAAGAACCTCCCTCCATTCCTACCCTCAATCTAACCCCCAACCCCAATTTTACAGTCTTTTCCTAAACAGGAAGCACTGTTGCTAACTAGTCATCTGAGCCATTCCCCATTTCACCCCATTTCTTTTTTTCTTTCTTTTTTTTTTTAATCCCAGGCTCTTTGACTTTGCCCCCTGACTCACTATTTCTTAATTAAGGAAATAAAGAAGGGATCTCAGATCTCTGGAATGGTTGATAGCAATGGCTCCAATAGGAATTGTCCATCACTTTCAATTTTCCCATCCTCTCTACCTGCCTCCAGAAACCAAGTGAAGGCAAAGTAATTGGCTCTCCACCACCACCACCTAGCCCTACCCCACCCCAAATGGGTTCCAGAAGGAGAAAAGGTTGGGTGGGGGAGAGGCCCCAGCATTTAGTCAAAAAGGGAAAAGAAAGGCCTGGCCATTGGGGCCTGGGGTGAGATACTAACAGCTCCAAGGTAGAGTTCCTCCTGGATTAATTCCTTCAATTCCTTCTTGCTTAAGGTGTTCTTGTCACCCTCCCTGCTTGAATATTTGTGGAAGATGCCAATAATGGCGCAGATAGATTCATCCAGTATCGAAGCCATAGGTGCCAGGTAGACTTTAGGAAACTGAAAGCTACAGAGGAAGGAATGAATGGGTGGAGGGAAAAGTGAAAGAATTATTGTTCACAGGGCCCCAGGCCAAGGGGATGGGCCTTTCTTTCAGTCACAGGGACTCATATCTCAGTACAGGAATAAAAAGCCTGAAGGGTGAGCATTTAGAAGGGTTTGGGCACCTAGGAGGTAGGTAGAATTTTCAGAAGCCTAAATCAGATTGGGGGGACAGGGAGAAAAGAGTCCCAGACAGCAGGCTGGGCTACTCCTTCATCCCAGACCTAGTAATAGGGGCTTGGATTTGACCATGGGACCATAATCTAGAAAGCAAAGACAGAAGAAGGAGTCAGACAGGGAGCAGCAGCTGGCAACTTCCAAATTCACAGCCAGGCCCACGCACATTGTCTGAATTTTTAAAAATTCACACATTGTCTGTATCCAAAAAGAACCACATATTTTTAAAACTTTTCTAGATTGTTTAAACTCAAGGGATTTCTCTCTTAGAGACTCCCTTTGGGCAGCTAGGTGGTTCAGTGGATAGAGCACCCACCCTGGAATCAAGAGGACCTGAGTTCAAATCCCTACTCAGACACATTCTACCAAGGCCACACACAGTTAGTGGCCGGCCAGGTCTCTGGGCTCCCAAGTGCTGTTTAGCTTCCACCACAGTCACACCGCTATACACACTCATCACCCAGCAAGACGCACCTTTGCATATAACCAGAAAGATACACACAGGAATCTACCCTAAGCATACCGTGGGAGCAACTCTACCCCATCCCAAGAGCTGGTACCCTAACCCCTGCTCCTCCCGTGCCCCCAGGCATCGATTGGCAGAACAGGACTCCCCAAAGGGATACGTGACCTCAACCCAGGAGTTCTCAGCTGCCACAGGAAAACAAAGAGGCCGAGCGAGGTGGGGAAGAAATCCACAGGGACCACCCAGGGGGAGGATGAGAGGCACGTCCTGGGCAGGGAGTAATCTGGGCGTCAAGGGAAAGCGGGCTGGGCAGAGTCCCGAAGGGAGAGGAAGAACTCACCGAAGGCAGAAACAGAGACGAAAAGGGCTAAGATGGGTCACTGTCCAGCCCCTCTTATAGCCCAAGCCCCTGGCCGCTGGGCCCTTACCCCCACCCCTCGGGACTAACGGGCCGGCCCTCCGAGGCCCCACCTTCCCCCGCCCAGTTTTACTAGGGAAGGCCCTCTCCACCACGCCCATCCTAGGCCAGTCCTTCGGCCCCTGGCGTAATTACGCTCTTCGCTCCCCTGCCTGAGCCTCCCATCCGAGAACTTCGGGCGCCCTCTAACTCACACCTGGCACAAAAGGTGGAACGCTATCCCTGTGGGCAGGAAAGCCGGCTGCGTCCAGGAACTACGGGCTGAGCCAGCAGAGCTGGCAGTCTGGTTTAAAAGTCTCAGTTTTTCCACCTGTGAAATGGAGTAAAGAAAATCACCCGGGTTATTTCTTCCCCATATATCTCGGTGTTGTTATTCTGGATAAGTCTACTCTTCAACCCACCACCCATTTCCCTCCACCAGGAGTGTAACTGATAGGACCACTGGGCTTTGTGTATTTGTGTGTGTGTGTGTGTGTGTGTGTGTGTGTGTGTGTGTGTGTGTGATTATATCCATGGATTTTGGTGGACCGGTGCGTGTACCAGAAAAGTCTACGTATGAATGTGTCTGGAGAAGAACAGAATTCAGGGTTCAGCCATACCAGCAAATGGGAATTTCTTGAGGTTAAGTGTGACTTCAGAGTCCCTTGGGGAAAGATCCCAATCAAAAGAAACAAACCACCTTATCCCCAAATAGTCCTTTGGCTTAAGACTTTGTTCCCTGCCTGATACCCCCAGCAAGAGTAAGATGTTAAGCCTTTTAGACATTTGCCCATAGCTGAATTTGTCAAAAATATTTCCTAAGAACCAGGCTTCTTCTTTTTTTTTTTTTTTTTGGTGTGGGGGTGAAGAAGGGAAGGGCTAGGGGTGAGATGGGGTAGTTAATAACAATCATACCAGCAACAACTAAATTCTATTGTGTTATAAGGTCTGCAGACTGTTTTCCACAAAAGAGCCCACTGACCAGAGTTCATAGAGGTTAAGCTAGTAATTGTGGGAAATGAGAGGGGGTAATAGCAAGACAATGGGCATCTTTGAAAAGGGTTCTAACTGATGGATATAACATCCATCAATCCATCCAGGCTAGAAATGGGGGGATGGGGTTGTAATGTAGAGGATGGGGATAAGCCCTAAAGACAGACTTTGACCAAAACTAGATGTACTGTGTGTGTGAAAAAATCATATTATAATTATAACCATAATGACACCATACCCATTATAATTATAGGAGGCTTTCCCATGACACATTTCATTTCAAGGAACTTTACCCTCTGATTCCTCTTCATTTTCCTGTTTTCTTTGGAAGCTTGGGTCTGCAGGGCTAGAATTGTTCTCCTCATATCATAGGTTTTCTGGAGTTGGTTGGGTGACTAGGACAGGGACCCAGCAGAGGCAGGAGAGGAATGTAAGAAGGGAGAAGTAGAATAAAAATTCAGATGCCTTGATCGATGTGGGGTATAGAGAGAGCACCAGGCCTGAAATCAAAAGCGCCTGATTTGATTTTCAACTCTAGAACAAAGCTTCTTAAACTGTGGTTCATGATCCCATATGGCAGGGTTGGTAAAAGCTTAGTTACAACAATCCCCCTCTGATTGTATAATTTTGTACAGGCTGTGAATGATGTTATAAATATTGATAATTAATATTGATTCTTTGTGATTCAATTCCATAAATATTTATTGTGCAGAAAGAAACAAAATCACTCCCTGCCCTCAAGGACCTTACAATCTCTTAACTCACAAGCTTATTATGAGGCCCCAGTTGGTATCTATATGAGACCTCCCCTGAGACTCACCTACCCTTCCTCCAAGTTGTCAGAGCTCTCTCCCTCCTTAAATTTCCTTGGATTTACTAACTTGTGTATTTGTGTTGTATCCCCCAATAGCATCTAAATTCCTTGAGGATGAGGGGCTATATCATTTTTGCTTTCAAATCTTTGCTTACCCAACACATATCCCAAGCCTTAAACTTCCTTGTATTAACTGTTATCGTGAAATATCTCCTAGCTCCCTAAACATAAAGCACTGTTTCATTTAGTAAATATTTGTTGAATAGAACTGTCATTGAAAATACTGGTCAACTTGTGTAAAAATGTTTGTAGCAGCTCTTTTTGTAATAGCAAGGAATTGTAAATTGAGTGGAAACTCATTGGTTGGAGAATGGCTAAATAAGTTATGGTATATGAATATAATGGAATATTATTGTTCTGTAAGAAATGATTAGCAGACTTGATGTAGTGTAGCTCCTACAGAGGATGTAGCACTAACCCTACAGTTACCTGGTCTTAACCTTAAGGCTACCTGGCCTTGGGAATGCTATAGTTCCACAAACAATGCTGGCTGTCAGATAATCTGCTGGTCAGTAATAAAGTTTCTGAGACAATAATGAGGTAGGTATCAGACCACTCCTCAACTCTACTTCTAAGATCACAACTCAATTCTACCTCTAAGCCATAAAATTAGCAGATAAATGGCATGAAGCACCTGATCTCTCTAAGTTTTTCCCTATAAGTTTATCTTCTTGCTCCTGGTTCTTTGCTAACTCCTTTTGGAATTTAGCCTGCTGTCAGCAGTATAATAAATCTTTGCCCTTTAATTTGGAGACAAATTGAGTTTGCTAATTCTTTCCCCATACCCACAACACTGACATGGGGACCTAACATTGTTGGGATGTCTTGCACCTCAACATTTTTTCACCTTTATCTTGTTGCTGAGACACTCCAAGCAACTAGGAAGGCTTGTCGGGTCGGATCAATGAGCTCCACACTCAGCAAGCTTTCCTTGACTGGGGAAGCCTGGCCTTGGAAATTCTTGCAATTCTTGGCATAGTTCCCTTTTGACTAGGGAACATCTGACAATTTTTTACCCTGAAGAGATGACATGCTTTAGGACTAGGAATTCTAAGGCTTGTGGCAAAGATGGCATAATCCATCTCTATCCCTAAGGATTCTCCCTTAGTCTGTCTCTTAAAAAACAGAGACAAATTCAGACTAAAAGATCTTTAAATTAAGATACTTATTTTCTTTTGCAATATTGCTTCATCTCAGTATATCTTAGTGGACCAAGAAAAAATGGCCCATTAATGGATCCATTAATTATAACATTATCCTGAAGCTTGATTTGTTTTGCCTCAGACAAGGCAAGTGGTCTGAAGCTCCATATATCCAAGCCTTTATGGCCTTGTCCAACATTCTAAATTAAGACAACACTGTAGGATGCTACTGGTAGAGGGGAATTGAAAGTAGAAATGAACCTCCTAAATGACCCCCTCCTTTCCACTTCTCTAGGGACACAGAATCCACCATCTGTCTCCTCATACAGTCCTTATCAAAAGACCCAAGAATTCCTTCCAGGACCATTCTCTTATCAAGATTTGGCAATGTTTTTTCAGCTCAGTCTCCTTTCCATGGATCCCCTGGACCCTCACCTCTTAGAACTGAATTCTGAAACCTCCCTACTTCCCAATCCTCAGTCCTTTCCATACAAGGAGCTGGACCCCTTTTTCTCTCCCCCAGGAACCTCTGATTCAGTCACCCCTTCTAAACTCTGCCCATTAAGATAATTAGCAGATTCTCTGGGTGGAACACTCAAGGTGCATGTGCCTTTTTCAATGTCAGTCTTTTCCCAGATTAAAGAAAACTTGACCATTATTCTGAAGATCCTACTAAATAAATATATTAGGGAAAACCATCTCCCTCCAATTTGATCTTACCTGGGGAGATGTTAATATCAGTATCTCTTCTTGCTGCATCTTCTTTTAGAAAAGAAAAAAAGAATCTGGAATTTAGCCCAGAAGTTTGGGGATGATATGGCTAAGTTCTTCTCCTCCTCTGGTAGATACTAGGGACTATTGCTGTCCCACTTGCAGACCCCAGATGGGATTACCAGGAGAGCAGAGACAGAGAGAGAAGGGCTTATTTTCTAATCTGACTCACTGAAGGCATGAAGGCATTGCATGTAGGGCAATCCTGCTTTCTTTCAGGGGCACCTTGTAGAGGCCCTCACAAAATACCCTAACCTAGACCCCACTACTCCAGAGAGGACCACTGTCTTCAGCATACATTTTCTTAGTCTACCTCAAACATTTGGAAGTTAGCCATGAGTCCTCAAAGTCCCCAGACACAATTGTTGGAAACAGCCTTTGGACTGAGATACAACAGAAGATCAGGACCACAGGCTAGGGCTAGGAACAGAGAACAAGCTCAATTTTTAGCTACTACCATATCCAGGAACCATGGGGGTTCTTGATTCAGATGCCACAGTCAGGGCCATTGGTCTCACAACTGAACTCAGAGAAACCCCCTCAGGGTTGTACCCTAACAGCAAATAGAAGGGGCACTGGAAGAGGCACTGCCCACAAAGAGGTCTAACTGCCTCTTCCCAATGCCCTGTCCTCCTGTCTCCTCAGGACTAAGAGTGATGGTGGCTGGGATTTGGTTAGACTCCCCCTTACTCCATCACCATAGCTGAACCCAGGGTCACTTTGGATATGGCAGGTAAATTTATTGAATTTCTCTTTGACTTTCTGGGGACCTCATATTCTGTCCTACCACAGCACTCTTGACCACACCCACCCTTCCCCTCACAGGGTGATGGGAATTGAAAGAAAACTTAGGAACTGTTTTGAGACCTTCCCTCTGCCTTGCCAGTTTGGTGACCTGTTATTCAAATATTCTTTATTTATCATCTCCTCCTATCCTGCTCCCATGTTGGGACATGACTTGATGGTGAAATTGGGGGCCCAATTTTCCCTTCTCTGACCTCTGGGTGATATTATTCACAATTGTGAGAAAGCTGTAAATTTTGTCTATCCAGTCAACCTGGCTTGAGGAATATTCCTCTTGACAGCCAAGATGGTGAATGGTTTACTGATGGGTCCAATTGTCTTGATGGGGAAAGGAAGGCAGGTTACTCTGGGGTGAGCCTTAATAGGGCCTTGGAGGCTAAACTACTCCCCTGAGACTTCTGCTCAGAGAGCCAAACTCATTGCCCTCACCAGAGCTTTAGAACTGGGAAAGGAAGGAGAGTGAGCATCTAATATGCTCCTAATATGCCTTTGATGTTTTGAATGCTCACAGAGTTATATGGAAGGAAAGGAGATTTCTGACAGCCAAGCATTTCCCCACTAAGTATGCAGGGGAGATTGTACAATTACTGCATGCTGTCCATGAACTTACAGAGGTTTGTTTTGTTTTGTAAAGGATACCAGAGAGGGGAATTTACTTCAGGCCAAAGGAAAGAGGCTTGCAGATTCAGCTGCCCATGTTGCTGCCCATTTGCCTCTGACCGTGGCACCTTTGATTCCCCAATCCTCTGACTCCTCTAGTCCCTCATGTAGCTCCCAGGAACAGGCTCTTGCTAAAGAAAGGGGATATACCCTTTCTCCTTCTGGATAGTTTCAAACACTCTCAGGCCAGCTTCTAACCCCAGAGGCAACCCAGTGGAAATTTCTCTTTAGCCTATGCCAGGCTATTCACTTGGGAAAGAATGCCCTCCAATCCCTTGTGAAACCTATTTTCACTGGTCACAAGCTGGGAGAAACAATTAGGTCTGCCAGGTCTATCCAGTTTGTGCCCAAATAAATCCTGAAGGGGCTGTTAATTCCATACTTCCTGAAGCCCATCCAGTAGAAGGGTCCATGCCCAAGGGAGGACTGGCAGATAGACTTTATACATTATCCCTCTTGCAGGGGCTTCAAACTACTTTTGGTTTTTGTTGACCCCATTACTAATTGGGTAGAAGCCTTCCCTTGTAGAAATAAAAAGGTCCAGGAAGAATAATTATGAAGTGTTTGCTAAAGTGTTTTTTTTTTTCTTCCAAAAGTGTTTGCTAAAAGAAATCATGCTTCATTTTGGCCTGCCCAGCTTTTTTTTTTTTTTTCCTGAGGCAATTGGGGTTAAGTGACTTGCCCAGGGTCACACAAATAGGGAATGTTAAATGTCTGAAATCAGATTTGAACTCAGGTCCTCCTGACTTCAGGGCTGGTACTCTAACCACTGCGCCACCTAGGTGACCCAGCCTGCCCAGCTCTTTACAGAGTAACAATGGCCCAGCCTTCACTTCTCAAATAACCCAAGCTGTGACCGAGGCACTTAAGATTACTATCTCTACTCTGCCTAGCATCCTCAATCTTCTGAAAAGGTGGAGAATATAAATCACACCCTTAAACAAGTCCTTACTAAACTGTGCCTGGAGACTCGAGAGGTGGATTAAGTAAAGAATCACAGTTAGGACTACTTGAAGTCCCTATTCCCCCCAGGGAGAATATTAAAGCCACTTTGAATTTTTGGATGGGAGTCCCTTCTTAACCTCTGACATTTTTGTAGATTCAGAACAGCATTGGAATTTGTGGACATAATTTCCCCCATTATTTCTATTTCATTTTCATCCTATAACTAATCAGTGTACTATGATTTGTACTGATATATCAGATAGAGGTTTCTTATGTTGTCTTGTCACTTTCAGCGGCAACATGTTGCCATTTGTATTTCTTGTGTAATTATATATTTGTACAGAATAAATATTTCTATATTCCAATAAAAAATAAAAAGAACAGCATCAGATTACTCAGTTTGCCACACAGCTTGGTGCAGTCCAGAAGGCTCCTTGTGAATATGCAAATGAATATCTCCCTAAACCCACAGATGCTCATGAACCTAGACTATCATTCCAGGAAATCCGGCAATAATCCTAAAACTACCTGGCCTTGGGGAAACCTGTAGTTACATAACAATGCTGGTTGCCGGAAAATGAGGTGTTGAGCAACAATAACAAAATTTCCGAGGCAATAATGAGATAACTCTACCTCTAAGACCACTCCTCAATTCTACCTCTAAGTCATAATATTAGCAGATAAATGACATAAAGCTCCTGATCTTTCTAACTTTTTCCCTATAAATTTATCTTCTTGCTCCTATGGTTCTTTGCTAACTTCTTTTGGAATCTAGCTCACTGTTAGCAATGTAATAAATCTTTGCCCCTTAACTTGGAGACAAACTGAGTTTGTGAATTCTTTTGCCATACCTGCAATACCGATCTGGGGACCCTAATATTGTTGGAGTATCTTATACCTCAATAGGATAATTTCAGAAAAGCCTGGAAAGACTTACGTGAATTGATCTTGAGTGAAGCAAGCAGAACTAAGAGAACATTGTTCACAGTAACAATAAGATTATGTGAGGATCAGCTGTGATGGATTTGGCTCTTCTCAACAATGAGATGATTCAAGACAATTACAACAGACTAGGGAAGGAGAGAGTCATCTGCATTCAGAGAGATGATTATGGGGACTGAATTTAGATAAAAACATAGTATTTTTACCTTTTTGTTGTTCTTCTTTGCTTGGTTGTATTTTTTTTCTCTTATCTTTTTTTTTCCTTTTTGATCTTATTTTTCTTGTGCAGTATGACAAATATGGAAATGTTTCAAAGAATTGCATATGTTTAACCTATATCAGATTGCTTGCTGTCTTGGAAAGAAGAGTGGGGAGAAGTGAGGGAGTAAAATTTGGAATGCAAGGGTTGCAATAGTGAATGTTAAAAACTATCTTTGATTGTATTTTGAAAAATAAAATACTATTTAAAAAAAAAAAGACTTGCGATAGAAAATGTCATCCACATCCAGAGAGAGAACTATGGAGACTGAATATGGATTGAAGCATGGTATTTTTACTTTCTTTTTTTTTTTTTTTTTCTTGGTTGGTTGGTTGGTTTTTTTCTTTCTCATGATCCTTTCCCTTTTGGTCAGATTTTTCTTGTATAATATGTCAAATATGTTTTAAAGAATTACACATATTTAACCTATGTCAGATTGCTTGTTGTTTTCAGGAGGGGAATATTAAAAGAGGTAGGGAGAAAAAATTGGAACACAAATTCTTACAAAAAATGAATGTTGAAAACTATCTTTACATGTATTTGGAAAAATAAAATGTTATTGAGGGGGAAAAAAAGAAAGTATTGGTCAATTTAATTCATCATACATACATTTATTAAGTGACTACCATGTGTCTCAGGTCAATAGATAGAACACTAGGTGTGAAGTTAGGAAAGTCTTCCCTATTCTCATATCATATGGAAAATCCTTGACCTCAAGGAATTTCTGCTCTACACTAGGAATAGATCAGAGTGGCTATGGGGTCACAGCAGCTTTTTAAGGCTCTCCAGTAAGAATTAGAAGGGATTGCAATCTGCCCAAGTGAGGGAAGTACCCACACTTATAGAGGTGAAATTTCAGAACCTTTAAACATTGAAGCAGCTGAGGAACATTTCCCTTTTTCTCCTCCTCCTCAAAGATCTATGCCCTGAGTGCCTGACTCCTTCCCTTCAGTCACAATCAGCCATAACACCTTGAAGTAAAAAAAATTTTTTTTATCATATACAGGAAGGAAAAAGAGAATGAATTACTTCTGAAAAGGGAGGTTGAAAGGCAAAGGTGGATTAATCTTGATTCTGGAAAAGTGATCATGAAACAAGCATCCCTTCCTTGTACAATGGACTCCTCAGAATATAGTAATATAGAGGTATAGAGAACCTAGTACAGAGTAGGCATTTAATAAATGATCATTGATTGTTTGATAGAATAAGGCATAATATTGTCAGTCCCTGCCAATGTGTTGTTTTGCTTTCTTAACTATGTTAATTTTTTAATATGGAGGATAGCATATAACTGAGAAAAAATAAAATACTAAATAAATAATTTAATGGAGAGGATTATACAGAAATGAAGGCAAAACATTGGGAAGTGAGGGTGGATGAAAAAAATCAATAAGTATTTCGAAAAGAATGAGAGCAAAAGAAGCAATATAGTTTAGTGGTTAGAGAGGGTTGGCTTTACAATTCTGAGTTTTACAGCACTAGTTTCAAATCCTGCCTCTGGCATGCTAGCCAACTTTTTGGGTAAGTCACAACCTCTTAGAACTAACTCTAGGCAGCTCCTTACAATTCTCAATTACAGGCAAATTGCTGATCTGCATTTGGTATACATCACAGGTCAAGACAGGAAGGAAGGAAGGAAGGAAAGAAGGAAGGAAGGAAGGAAAGAAGGAAGGGAGGGAAGGAGGGAGGAAGGAAGGAAGGAAGGGAGGGAGGGAGGGAGGGAGTAGCAGGGAAAGAAAGAAAGAATATAGGGCAGAAAAGGTTAGGGTGTACCTTACAGGGAAAGGGTAAATAAAGATTGACTACCTCTCGGTAAAATAGATCTGGAGGATTTGTTGGTCCCGTTATTGATAATTGGGGAGGGGTGGAATGGGACTGAAGCTCCCAATGAAGGGAAACAGACTGCCCTGGGAAGGTTATCCTCAGCACAGTGGTCTATCATTCACTTGTTTATTTTTTTTCTTCCAGGAAGAAGTCATTGTAGGCCATACACAGTGTGGTCAGGAACACAGAATATTCCTTGAAGTCAATCTCCTGATCACTGTTCTTGTCCAGGCTTTTCATCAGTTCATCGATGCCACTTTCCTGCATTTTCTAAGTGGGAACAGAGAATGATAGTAGAGAATTTAGACCTCCCCTACCTCTCTCTATTTCTCTCTCCCCCCATACTCCATTCCCATCTCCAGGCTCCATCTTTACCCTCTTTCTCACAAGCATTTATTGTTCAGCAAAGGCAAAGCCAATTCAAAAATACTAGTCTATCCCCTTAAAAAAAAAAAAACATAAATTGCATTCTACCACACAATAGAAAGGATCTGTTCTATAGGCCTAGCACCAGAAGAGAACAAGCTTGTCACTTTCAGCTGCAATTCCCTAATTTAACAGAACATGAAACTGAGACCCAGAAAATTTAAGAGACTTGCCTGAGTTTACATAGGTAGTAAGTAGCAGAATCAGGTTTTGAATTCAAATCCTGTGACTCTAAACTTAGAATCCTTTGCACTATACCAGACGAGACATTACACCATGCCAATTTCCACTCTTTCAATGTGTATAAATAAATGCTTATAACATCTAATGTGGGTGAGTTTGGAGGGTCTGGGAATAGTACAATGAATCTAAGAAAAGGCCTGGGTCTGGGCCACCGTATGTCAGAAGGACAAGAGATGACTGTATTATCAGACATCCACCTCCCCAATACTCCTAGAAAACAGAAAAGATAAGGAGGACACAGCCAGGAAGCTGTAGGAACTGGGAGAGAAAAAAACACATCAATCTTAGGAATATAGATCTAGGGATAGAAAGGATCTCAAAGAACAACCCCCTTATTTTCTTAGATATGGCTCCTTCTGAAAAGGGGAGAATAGGCCATTGTAGGACAAAAAAGTAATACAAAAGGATCCCAAAGTTGAATTTTTAAAGGGATTTAGAAGGGAGGCTCAGTATCTTCCATACTATATCACTATTGTCACCACCTGCACACACACACACACACACACACACACACACACACACACACACAGAATCAACTTTCTCAAGTAAACTCTTCCTTATTCTATCCTTTTTCCAATTTGAAAAAAGAAATAGAGGTTCCAAGGCTTTTCTGAGACTGGTTCCTCCTCTCCTCTCTTCCACCCATAATATCTTCTTCCCCTTTGTTTCCCATGACCCCCCAAAACCTGCCAAATCTGTCCCCAGCACTGTCCATCTTCCCGATACTACATCGCACTCTTCTCCAAGAAACATTTCCTCGTTCACCTGAACCCACCCAACCTGTTCCTCTGAATCCCCTCCTCCTCACCCTGGCAAGGATGTGTTTGTCTTTATCTTTCTGTATTTGTGTCTCTTTCTGAGGTCTAAAGTTGTATCCTGTATCCTCCTATAAGATAGTGTTCCCAGAAGGTAGCAACAATGTTTCCCTTCAGAATAGACGCTCCCTGTGTCTATCTAATCAGAGAGAAAAGTCCCTGAATTCAAGGACTACCCACAACTTTCCCCCATATCACAGCTATTAGACTGGAAATCCCTTAAAAACAGAGACTGAGGCTCTCCTCATCAAACTGGGAGACCCCTCAAAGTTAAATCTTATCTCTTCTTCCACTGAAGTGTCCCCTCTTGGATTCAGGAAACAGTGCTGTCCAAAGGGGATGATTAGTCTTGAATCTGTTAGAGTAAAAATTTTTAGACTATCTGAGTAATGGAGGGCAGAAGAATTATAAGGGTTTACAACTATAAAATAATACTTGTTTATCCTCAGAGGTCTTCATATATTAGTCATTTGATATAAGAAAATACTCACCTCCCCCAAGCATAGCTCCTTCTTAATCAGTTCCTTCAATTCTCTCCTGCTCAGGGTCAATTTGCTGCCCTCCCTGCCTGAATATTTGTGGAAAGTGGTGACCATGGTGGTCAGGGCCTTCTCAAGAGGACTCTCCATTCCAGCAAGACTTTTGGATCTAAAGAACAAAGAGAAAAGAGATAAGAGGAAAGAATACTATTCTAAAGGATTTAAGCTAAACCCAGAAAGAACCTTCCTCCATGTACATTCACACACACACACACACACACACACACACACACACACAAATGGATGCAGTTGTAACAGAATAGACTGGAAAAGATATAAAACAGAATTCCCCAACTTCAAGGACTGAAAAAACTGGAGCTGTTTGACAAAGGAGCTTGCAGTCTCCCACTTCAGATATATTCAAAGGGAGGAAGATGGATAGGGACCTGGGAATGGTCTCAAATGAAGTAAGGATGGGCAGCTTGACCTCCCAAAGGAAGTATAAAGAGAAGAATAAGAGTATGACTATTTCCTCCCTGCCCCATCCAGTACAAGAGGTGAGTTATTCAGAGTCCCTTCCCATCTATGCCCAAGTCTCTGATTCATCACTCAAAAAGTTTGCAAAGAGTGGATATGAGCACAAAGGCAGCAGGAATAAAGAGAGAGCACTAGGCAGGAGGTAGGGGAGAGCTGGTCAGACCTTACAAACTGGTTTCCTGTCTCTGAGACTCAGAAAGCTAGAAGAAAGGGCACCAACAAAGAAAGGGGTGGTAGAGGAGAGCAAAGGAGTCAGAGTAAAAGTCAGAGAGTAATAAGAGGAAAGGAGAGAGATATATCTTTCCTTCATTCATTTTATCATTCAATAAATACAAAAACCCTATTAAGGGCAAAGGCAGTTTATCATGACAAATAGGAAGCCAGTCAGATTCAAGAAAATCTGAGTATTCTGAGTATTAGAGAGTATTATAAAATTAAGCGACTTATATAGGGCTAACACATATAAGCCCTATATGTCACTTAATTTCATAATGCTCTCTAGATAAGTCTCTAAGCCTTAGGATTTCTTAACCTGGGGTCCATGAACTTACTATTTTATTTTTTTAAGTGCTTTGCAAACTTTATGGTTGCTATTATTCTTTAATAATAGCTTTTTATTTTCAAAATACATGGAAAGATAGTTTTCAACATTCACCCTTGCAAAACCTTGCAATGAACTTTTTTTTTAAACAATTTTGTTAACTCTGTCTTAAAGTAACTAGGATCCTTTGTAATTTTATGTATTAAATTTTATGCATTTAATGACATGATCCTGAGGAAAGGACCAAAGACTACTAGATTGCTGTCAAGGAGTTGGGGAGGCAGGACACAAGAAAAAAGTTTAAAAATTCCTCCCCTACCATTTTCCAATTGTTAAATGATCAAAAGATATAATCTATGCCCAAAAGGCTATATAATCATACCCTTTAGGGAAAAAAAAAGGAAAAGGGCCTAAATGTACAAAAAATTATAATAGCTTTTCTTAGGACAAAGAATTGGAAATTGAGGGAATGCTGATAAATTGGGGAATGGCTGAATAAATTGTTATATATGATTATGATAGAATATTATTGTTCTATATGAAATGATGAGCAGGATGCTCATCATTTGTATTTGAAAGTATTTGGAAAGTCCTCCATGAGCTCATGCAAAGCAAAATGTACTGTGTACAAAATAATAGCAATGTTGTGGGATGATAAGCTGTGAATGACTTTGCTATTCTCAGCAACACAATGATCCAAGACTACTCTGAAGGACTTATGATGAAAAATGCTGACCATACTCAAAGAAAGAACTGATTGTGTCAGAACACAAATTGAAGGATACTCTTTTTTGTTGTTGTTGTTACTTTATTTTTCTTGAGGGTTTTTTAGGGAGTGGGGGGAAATTTGTATTTTCTTTCACCACATGACTTATAGAAATGTTTTACATAACTTGTGCATTCTCAATGAGGGGAGAGCAGTGGGAAGGAGGAAAGGAACAAATCTAGAACTTAAAGTTTTAAAAATAAATGTTTAAAAATTTGTTTTGCATGTAACTGGGAAATATAAAATATTTAATACTTAAAAATAAAATAAAATAAAGACAATATAAAGTACTAAAGATTTTACCTGCCAAGAGAAATCCAAGAGCTCTGTGAATGCAATTATAAAACACTTTTAACACAAATAAAGTCAGATCTAAACAAAAAATGATAATAATTCCCATTTTAAGACTACAATTAACAGAGAAATTGCTGATTTGTTTAGTGAAGGGAGTTCATCTCCAGACAGATGAAATCACTGGCCCAGACCAAAAAACAAACAGGCAAAAAATATGCAGAACTCTATGCTATCCTGATGCTTGAAAAGATATTTAGCAGGAGCCTATGACCCAAACAGATAACTAGACTATGCAGTGTAATATGGCAAGCATATCAGAGAGTTGCAAAACAAAGTACACGGTGAAATCCCTACAGGGAAGTTATTTGCAAGAAGGGGAATGGCCTCTCCAAGAGAAGCCTGGAAGTAGAGGCCCCTGATTCCGTCATCCTGGGCCAAGGGAAAAGCAAATCAAACCCCAGAGAAGGAAAAAGCAAAGAGTAAGTCTAGTTGCCATGGCTCAGACTTGAAAATCACTTCCCCTCTGGGGAGATAAGGGTGGTAATCATACAGGAACTAAGGTGATTTCCCCAAAGAAGCTGAGTCAATAAGCTAGACTAGTAGGCTGCCTGGGGTTACAGGAGGGAGAGTTCCCCCCTATACCAACACTTCAAAAAAGACCCCTCCTATATCCAATTTGTGCCTACCTGCCTCCTTGCTCTTTGTTTCTTCACCACCATCATCCCCAATACTCCCCTTTTCTCCTAAATCTTACTCAGCTGGTCTTGATC
The DNA here is from genome assembly GCA_023553655.1 of Myrmecobius fasciatus. Lineage (NCBI taxonomy): Eukaryota > Metazoa > Chordata > Mammalia > Dasyuromorphia > Myrmecobiidae > Myrmecobius > Myrmecobius fasciatus. Next base: position 40,066 of record JAJPUD010010978.1, on the reverse strand, counting down.
TAGATCTGGTGCTAATTAGCTATGTGACCTTAGTTGCTGAAGTCATTTCACTTTTCTGGGCCTCAATGTTTTTGTAAAACTTGGGGGGTTAGCAATGGACTATGCCCATTTTGCAAATGAGGTTCAGAAAAGCTAATTGCCCAGGGTTACCACTCTACTAATTATCAGAGTCTCAAATGACTCGATCCCAAATCCAAGCTCTTTTTACCACTGAGCAGGGTTTGCTGCCCCTAGCCTTCCATCCCCAGAAAAGTAACTCTCTCCATCCTGTGAGACTTCTAAAAAAAACTCCTGTCCTCCATATAACCACCTAAGCCAAGCGGAAGATGCCAAGTGAAGACTCACCCAATTAAGCCAAAGCAATCAGTAAATCCAAGGAGATGGGAAGAAATAGAACCCCTGCTGACTCTCTAGCTTTATTATTTCTCTTTGAACTCCAGGGAGTCCAGGATGGGAAAGGGCCAATGAGAAGGGGAAGGAGTCATGGAAAAGCTCAGGCAGAGCTCTCCTGGGAAGAGAAACCAAGGACCCCATGGTTTTTTTCTTTGTTTACAAGCTGGGTAGAAAGAAGAGATTGGCCTCTGACTGGCATTTTTCCCTATTGGGTATTAAACAGCACTTCTCTCTTGAGTTCAGTCACTGTGAGTCACAGAAGGAGCATGATGGTTTACCAGAGGAAAGGGTTTAATCTGATGTCAGGTAAAGACCCTGGTTGAAATCCTGGCACTGATATTTACTAGCTATGTGGATCTTACAATTCTGTATCTTCAATCCTATGATCTTGTGACCTCTTCAAGCATCTGTTTTCTGATCTGCGCAATGAGGAAAGTAATATTTGCACCATTTACCTGATAGAATTGTCTCAGAATTATAGAACTGTAGATTTTAGAATAGGAAGAGATCTCTAAAGTAACTTAGATCAATCCTCTCTTATTTTGTTGTTGTTGTTCAGTCATTCTCCAACTTGTGTCCAATTTCTTAGTGACCCCATTTGGGGTTTTCTTGGCAAAGATACTGCAATGATGTGCCATTTCCTTCTTTAGATTATTTTACAGATGAGGAAACTGAGGCAAACAGAATTTACTGACTAGCCCAGGATCACACAGCTAGGAAGTCTCTGAGGTTAGATTTGAACTCAGAAAGATGAGTTTTCCAAATTCCAGTCCCAGCACTTTATCCACAGGGTCCCGAGGCCATACAAGTAAGGTGATTTGTCCAACATCATACAGATAGAAAGTCATAAGCCAAGTATTCTGACTTCAAATCTAGTGCTCTCTAAATCTTAAAACACAACAGAAATGTATTATTATTTCCATATTTCTTTTTTTTTTTTTTTTGCTGAGGCAATTGGGGTTAAGTGACTTGCCCAGGGTCACACAGCTAAGACATGTTAATTGTCTAAAGCCAGATTTGAACTCAGGTCCTCCTGACTTCAGGGCTGGTGTTCTATCCACTGCACCACCTAGCCGCCCTATTTCCATATTTCTTGAAGACACATAGAACTTGAAGTGGGGCAGGATGTGGGGTTGGGATGTAAAGGATAACTGGTAAGAGTCTAATTGATACACTGAAGACTAATCATAGAGCTGAAACTTTCCAAAATATATGGGAGAGTTTTGTTTTTTGGTTTCGTTTTGTTTTGTTTTTCCTAACCCTACCAAGACTTCATTGAAAGAAATGTCAAATGGGGTTTGGTATTAGAGATGGGATGGGACATTATAGAAGATAAGAGTAAGAGTGGGGGATAGTAGGGGATTGTTATAAATAAGGACTGAGTGCTAGAATGGGATCCCAAATATCAAACAAGGTTTCAGAAGAGTCAGTCCTAGACAGAATTTCGTGAACTGGGTAAAAAGATTTAGGATGGGGCAAGAATGGGGGAGGGAGATAAAGGAGTTTACATGTTGTAAGTCAGAGAGAGTGGGCATGAGAAGTATCCATTTTGATTAGTCCCTTGCTACTCTCTCACCAGTCCTCTCCCCCTCCCTTTGGACCTTCACTCCCACGGGTCAGGCATCAGGACTAAAGAGGGAGACCAGGGATTGGTTGCTTGGTGATAGGAGTTTCCGAAGCACAGTTTAGAGACAGAATGATGCAAAAGGGTGAATTGGTGAGACTGGGAAAGAGTTGGCCAGGTGCAACAGCATCTCTGGGAAAAGAGTAAAGGAAGGAGTGAAGGAGACTCTGGCCATTAATAAGACTACAGGATCATAAGCCTTTATTATTAAATCCTAAACAATAATGGGGGTTTCTAGAAAAACATACTAGAGTCCTTCATTTTTTCACATTTAAAGTGGGAGAAAGGGAGGAAAGTTATAGAAAGGAAAAGATAGAAATATCTGAGAGGTAATCTCAGCAGATTTCAGACAGAATTTTCAGAATCAAAAAGTAAATTAAGGCCTCTGATTCTTTTAACATCCTCTGGGTCCCCATGTGATGTCCAATGAGCCTCAGTGCTTCCTTATTTCTAACCCTAATCCTTCACACAGCAGTTAATAACCTTTTGGTTTATAGCCTTTGTGTAACCATATTGTAATTATTCCTCAGTTCTTTCCCCATCTCAACTGACTCCAAACTCAAAATTCCCTGTCTCTTCCCCTTCCCCTCTCTAAACTTCAGTTTCCTCATCTGTAAAATGGGAAGGTTGGATCACAAGATCTTTAAGGTGTCTTTGAATTCTAGTTCATATGATCCTGTGAGATTCTTCTCTAACTAGTTCCATTGGGAATTCCCTTCTGATCTCTTTTTATCCTTTCTGATCTCTCAGCTGACCTCTCTCTCAGCTGACATGCAATTCCCGCATCAACTTCCAGGACACAAATTTCATCCCACAACAATTTCCAGGAATGCTGTTTCGGCCTCCCCTTCTGGTATCACTCGGAACAACCTTGGTTCTTGCACCCCTCTGCTCTTGTTTTGGACAGGAAAGGGTTAAGCATTTCTATAATTCAGAGCAAATGTTGAAGAAGGAGTAGAGGAAGGGATGAGGTCTGTAATGTAGGTCAGGAACTAACTAGATGAAAGTTTTTTTCTTCCATTCCTCCTTTTCTATCCCAAATGGAAGGAAATAGCTATCTTCTTCTGCATACTCTCCCCTTGCCCTCAGTAAGGTTTAGGGTTCTCTTTCCCCTGACTCCCAGAATCCATCTCACCCCACCCAGGATGCCTCAACAATATATATACCACACCTAGAACCAAGAACAGATGTGATATTCAATGCCATCATGAGTTAGAAGAGGAATTGGGAATTGGGGGAGAAGGGGATGTTGGCAACACAGGAGTGCAAATGTTGAATTGAAATCTATCTCCATATGTCTAATTTTGGAGTTCTTCAGGACTGTGGTTTTTCAATTTTTCTCATCTCATCTCTATGTTCTCAAGGTTTTCCATGCAATGTAGCATGCTATCCAAAAGTTCTTAGGGGTGTTATAGAAAGAGCATTGAAACAGGAATGAGATATAAAGAGTGTTGAGCCAGGAATCTTATCTATTTTCTGGCTCAGTCCTCAGCAGAAAAGTGACTAAAATGACCCCCAGGATCCTTCCTCCCTTTAACCCTCAGTGAATGTATCTCACAGAGGTCAATGAACTTTCTGGTCTTTGTGCCCCTGCTCACCAAGACTACTCTTCCCTCAATTCCTCCTTCCCCTGCCCCACTCCTGACAACTGATATCAGCCTCCACCAAAAAATTTTAAAACCCCTAAATCAGGAGACTCTGCAGATCTCTCTGCCTCTCCAATCTTCTCATTGGAGAACCAAGTCCCTCATCCACCCAGTATCCACCAGAAAGATTCCCCAAACACAAAGGACATTCTTGCAGTAAACTTTTATTGGCTCTACTCAATGGCCTGGGTGCTCTTCTGCATCACCCAGGAGGGTAATGTGCCCACCTCAGGCTCCATAAGGATGCTATAATCCTGAAGCTCCTCCCCAGATTCCCTCCTCCCTCCTCCCACCGGAGCGTCCCTCTTTTCCCTCTCCCATCCCCCACCATCACCACTGCTCCCCTTTATTTCTTCCGGGGCAGCTTGTCAGCATAGCCCTCAAAGAATTCATTGCACATCATGGCAATGCAAGACAGGAAGACTGAATACTCCTGGAAGTCCACCTCGTTGTCCCTGTTGTTATCCAGGTTGCTCATTAGCTTCTGAAAGGCAGCCTCATCTGTCTTTTTCTGAAAGAGGAAGAAGAGAAGAGGTGGTGTGACAACTCCCCCAAAGGATCCTACCACCTCATCAGAGGAGCATAGTATCCTAGACTTAAGGTAGGAAAGGACCTCATTTAGTCCAATCCCCTTATTTTACATTCCAAGGGAGAGAAGGGAATGAGCACTGATTAAATGCCTACTATGTGCCAGGAACTTTACAAATATTACTTTCTTTTAATTCTTATAACAAATCTGGGAGGTAGGTGCTATTGTGATTGTCATTTTACAGTTGAGGAAACTGAGGAAATGTAGGTTAAATGTCATTCTTGTCCAGAGTCACATAGCTAGGAAACATATGAGGATGAATTTGAACTCAGGTTTTCCTACATTCAGGCTCAATGCCTTTTTAGATGCATAAAATTAAACATATTACCAATTACCAATGAAACTGACTACACTTAAAGTTATCTAAAAGTGTATACATATATATATATATACTTAAAAACAAACTCACTAACCCCAAGCTGAAAACCCTTCCTCTATAATAAACATAGTAGATAAAACTATGTGATCCCCAAGCATCTCAAGTGACAGGAACACTGGGAGCAAGAACAGCCGCAGCTCTGTGTATTCCACCAGCACCACCACGAAAGCACATACACACTACTCACCCCCAAGAAGCTTGGGAGCTCCCGTGAAATCAGCTCCTTCAGCTCTGTTTTGTTGAGCTTAAATTTGTCTCCCTCCTTCCCAGAGTACTTGTGGAATGTGGACACCATCACATCCAGAGCCTTTTCCAGAGGACTTGTCATGATGCTGTGATAAGGGGCACCTAGAGAAGAAGAAAATGAAAATGGAGTTGATTTGGGGTGGAGTAGATGTGGAATGTGTTGGAACACTTCAAGAATCTGTGAGATCATCCACTGGGAACTTCCTCCACTGAAGAGTTTATTCAGTTCAGTCAACATAAATAATGAGTGAAACCTATAGAAACTTAAATTAAACAGCATTTTTCTAGCCCTGTATAAGTTTCTCAAATCTCCAGTGGGATGAGAAACCAGAAAAGTGCCCTCAAATCAGTGTCTTTTTAAGACAAATTGAACTGGAGGGTTAAAGGAAGGTAAAAGGAGTCTAAGAGGAAATCCATACTAGTAATTTTTTCGATTTTAACTCATTAAGGTTCTAGATACAGTAATTTATATTCATCTGAAGGACCTGAGGCAACACCTGAGATGCCCCACCCTATGTAGATGAACTCTTACTTCTAAGGAGATCGTTTTAGGCAGCTCAGAAAGGATTATCAATTGGCAGCTGCTCTACTTGAAACTCTCAGAATTTAACTGACTTGGGAAAAAATCTGATAAAGCAGAAAGTGCCCTGAATCTGGAACCATAAGACCTGGATTTGAATTCTAATGCATTACCCATGTGATCATAAATAACTTACTTCCTTTTTCTGGACATAGATAAGAGACCTTAGTGTTTATCTTTCTAGTTCAACCATTCCCTATATATCAGCTTTGAGTAATTGCAAGAATTTTTCAATTATAATAAACAAATTCAAAAGCATAACTGAATTTTGTCATTATTCTTTGAGAGTCAACTTATATTGTTACCATAATATGTGAGGTGTTAAGGGAAGGCCTAGAAATTTTTTGACATTAAAAAAGGGTCCACCTACTTGAAGTTGGGAACCACTAATCTAGTGTGACATCCTCACTTTTATAAATACAAAAAAAAAAAAAAAGGATAAACATCAGCATCCCACTCCACCCTCTGAACCCTTCACCCTGGGACTGCCAGGTTCCCAGCTTCTCCCCCCAAGACTGGACTATTCTGGACACCTCCCTGAAAAACTGATTTCTGGTCTCCTCTCTCAGAAAAGTGTGAATGGGGCAGGATTCACTCTGCCTCAAGGGCACACATCCCAGAGTCCCAATTCTAAGTGGAACCTGTTAACCCTCACTCTGTTCTAAGACTGAAACATGCAACAGATAAGACTGAGAAGCTCGTGCTGCCCCGAACAGGGCAACATAATAAAGTAGAGTCTTCCTGAGATGGCTTAGCAGTCCTTAGACTTAAAATCGGCAATTCATAACTGTGATCAGCAACCCCCAAGGCCATGTTTGAGGACACAAAAAGACTGAAGGATACCTAGCCCCACCCTGCCTGTTTCCCCACATAAGAAGGCTCCCCTGAACCTCCTATGTGAGGAAACAGGCATGAAGAGGGCTAGGTCTTTCTGGGCTGTTCTTCCCCAGGAACACTGCACTTCTTCAAGAACTGGAGAACATCTATCTCTGTATCCAGTTGGGTTCTAGAGCATCTCGAAGACCATTTTTAAAAATCAGTCCTCTGTCCCCAGCTCCCTGTTCTCTCTCCAGTTTCTTTGCCCAGAAAGTTGCTTCTGCAATGGCTGCCCCACCCCAGCCTCCTCTCAGTGCCCAGTGCCACAACAACAACAAGCTAGCAGTGGTAATCTCCAGCTCTGTTTTTCCACTGCTCACTCACTCACTCACTCACTCATTCCCCAAAGCTCAGCCCTCCCCAGCCCATTCTTCTGCTCTGTGCACAGGAGTGGGCGTTGCTTCTGGAAAATGGCCCTGGGACAGACAATGGAAAAAAACAGCTAGGCAGAGAGGGTGGGTAGGGAAGGAGAGGAGGAGGAGGAGTGATGTGGATGGAGAGGGTGGGGACTACCCCTCTGACAGGGAAAGAGAGCAGAAGTGGGGAAGATAGGGGCTGAAGAGCAGCCTCTAAGCTGCTCCATATGTATACATGCACATGCATAAAACACAGGGACTACATGCCTCAGACACATCCTCAGGTGCAGAAATGAAATATGCAGCATGCACATGGCATCCAAGTCATGTGATCTTGCAATCTCTCCCCCATTGGGGCACCCCTCCACCCCACCCTGGCATCTCTCTACAACCTGAACCCGAACCATCAGCCCCTCCTCAGAGCCTTTTTCTAGGATCCTCACATCTGGATCTGCTTCCCACATCTGGCCCCCTCTCAGCTTCCTCTATCTACTAGGCCCCCCGGATCCTATCACCCACATCCCCGGCCAAGTCAACCACAACTCACCAAAGGAAGAAGAGAGGAAATGCAGAGAGGGAAGAGAGAGAGGGACACAGTGGGGAGGGCTGAGCCATGGCCTATTTATACCCTCAGCCAAACCCTGCCTGTGGCAGGGGGCGGAGGGGAGCTAGGACACCCCTTCCCTGATGCTGGGTCAGAAGAGACCAATAGCAAGTCCTCTTCACCTCCTGGCTCACGTTGTCTGGTGGGTGAGCAGGGCTTACACGGGATGAGGCACTAATAGGAGAATAGTTTTCAGTGACTCCCCCCCATCCCAGGGAGGGAACCCTGAAAAGAGAGCCAGACAGTACCCACAAGCCTTGAGCCCCCAGTCTCAAAGAGTGGGTAGGACTCCAAGCCCATCTTATAGGAGGAGTTACAATAAAAGGGGGTTATACAGTCTTGGTTAAATTGTAGGAGAAAGGGGAGGGAAGAACACAAGCATGGAAAATTCCTGCAAAGTTAAGAATCTTCTAGAATAGAAGGAAGAAAGATCCAGGGCATGGGACTAATCTGGCACAAGAGAAGGGGCCACTTAGTCCCTCTGCTTCAGGGGAAGTAGGGCTGTGCTGAGGGTGTGGCTATCTTAGCCCTAGCCAGAATATATGTGTAAAGGATAGTGGATGCCAGGCTACCTCCACAGAAAAAGACTTGGAGAAAGCTTGGGAAGTACTCCATGGAGAGAAAAACATCTCCAAGGAGTCTTATTCCCTGGAGTTTGTGGCTGAGTGCCTTCGAGGAGTTCAAGGATAGGGCTGAAGGAAGGAAGGTGAACACAAGAGTACATGGGATGGGGCTGATTGGGGGGAGGACATCCAAAAGTGTGAGGAGGGGTTCCCGAGTGCCCTCACAAGACTAAGAGAAAGGGACTGAAGGAAAACACATGAGACTAAATATGGGGGGCAGGGGAGCAGAAGAGAAGGAGACACATGAACATTTGGGATATGGGGACATTTGGATGTTGAAGATGGCATCTTAAAGTGACATATCAGGAGATGAAGTAGGGCTAAACTATCTTCAAAAGTTCACTAATTATCAGACTAGGTTGGTATTTCCCCAAGATGCTGAACCCTGATTTTGGCCTGGGAGTGGGAGGGGTATCCCAGAAAGGGAGAAGAAAACAGGCCATCAGCCGTAATCCTATTAGTGCTGCCATTTCATCCCTGCCAGCTGTCCACAGCCACAGGCTAGTAACAGGCTACCACACCCAGGCCCTACCCTCCATCTCACGGGTGCTTTTCGTTATGGAAGCACTGGAACCCAGTGGCCTTTCTGAACCAAGGTTTGAGAAGTGGCTCAGCTATCCCCTTCAGAGCTTTTCTCTCCAGCACACCATCAGAATTTCTCTCTCTCTCTCTCTTTCTCTCTCTCTCTTCCCCCCTCCCCCTCTTTCCCCCTCCCTCTTCTTCTCTCTCCCCCACTCTCTCCCTCTCTCTCTCCTCCCTCCCCCTCTTTCTCCCTTCCCCCCTCTACCCCCCTCCCCTTCTCTCCTCCCCTCTTTCTCTCCCCCCACTTTCTCCCCCCCCATCTCTCTCAAAGACCCCTGAAGAAGGGAAACCTCCAGTTGAGGAATTGATAATCTTTACTATAATGCCATGAACCCCTTTAGCAGCCTGGTAAAGCCCATCTTCAAAATAATATTTTTAAATGTTTGAAGGATTTGCTAAATTTCAGGTAAAGGTTGCTGAAAATAAATATGCAATTTTCCCCCCATATGAATTCACTGGACTTCTTGAAATCTGACTCCTAATCTAGAAGCTCAAAAGGCCCATTCTCCATCCAGTGTCTATCCTCTTTTTGGTCTTGATGAGGTTCTGGGTAGCTAAGTGGGCATTGACAGAGAGAGCCTGAATTACTGCATATAATCTGGAAGCCTAAATATTCTTTGTGGCAAACTGGAAACTGCACTGATAAGATCATCTCAACCTTAAGTGGGCCTTTTATTCTAAGTAGGCCTTTTGTTCCTTGTCAAATCATCATAACCTTACAGTTACTGTATCCAATCAGAAAGCCAAGTTATGATATCAATCCCTGAGGCATTTATTTCCCCTATAAAAACCCTATTTTTATGTGAGAAATACTGAAAAGTTGGATTTCCAGAGGTTGCAAGCCTTGAGGTAGTGTTAGATAGTGGGTACCACTGACAAAGAGATTTTCAATATGTGAGAGGTTAAGGAAGGTTAAGATTCCACAGAACAATTAAGTGATCAAAAGAAACCTTGATCAAGAAATTGGGGAACTAGGAAGGCACAGGAGAATTCAGCCAATTAATAAGAGACTTGTGGTTTTGAGAAAAGCGCAAATTTAAGATAATTGCCTATTTGTCCCAAACTAGTTGGAGTCAATAATCTGACTTGACCAAATCACTATTGATTTGATTAATTGAATATTAAACAACACACCCTGTAGGAGTCTTCCATCATTTTTGAACATGGGATGTATAATGAGGGAGGGGGAACATGTTTATATATATTTAGGGGAAAACATAGTGGGCATATCAGAAAGATTGTAATCCGGAAGGGAAAAGACCAACCCTGTCTTTGAAGGGAAGGATTGTGCCAAATTAACAAAAGGATTGTGCTTCTGTGTTCAGTGCTCCCTCTTCCTGAAGAGGAGAGGAGCCCACTTCTGGCCAGAAACATTAAAAGGATTCCTTAAGATTCTTCTTTAATAAATTTTCCTCTATATCTGGTTTTCAGTGTCAAGAGTGTATTTCTAACATTATACAATAAAGTCCCAATAATTTCTCTTGGAATTTTGTCAACCAGTCAATGGTAATCCAGTCTTATGGAATCTTTCTCCTTCTTGTGACTGACTCCTTTTGAGGGCCAGTCTGATAAGTATCATGATAACTAAAGCCTATTAGGATCCTAACTCCTTTTTAGGGTTAGCCAGCCAGTCAGTGTCATAATCCCCCACTTGTCATACTAGCATTTTCTGCCTTAATGGTGTCTATATTTTGGGGGGATATTTGGGGAGTAGATGTTGAGATTATAGGGGTATAGTCAGAGTCTCCCTATGCTGGGCCACCAAAATAGTGGAGCTACCCACCAATATGATGGGGTACATAGGGTGATACCCCAAAATATATTGGGGTTATGGGCTGGTAGTGTGAGGTGTTCCAAAAGAATTTGTAGACTTAAAGCTTCTCCAAATAAAGAAGCAAAGATGTATTATGCTATTAACAGCAGGCTAAATGCATAAGGATTTTTAGCCAGGAAAGGGGGTTTTAGCAATTAACAAGGGAAAGACACTATTAAGAAGGAAGACAGGGGGCTAACCTTAAAAGGGATTTAGTACCCTAAAAAGAGTATTGGGGGGGTTACAATACAAGTAGGTCTTTTATAGGGAAATATCTCCTCAGAGGTTAATATCATAACTTGACTTTCTCATTAGATGTAGGAACAGCAGAGCTGTGATGGTTTTGTCGATGCAAAGAATTCAGCTAAGAAGTCTACCAGAAACTTCCACCTATAATATGAGACTATAATAAAGGGCCATTTAAACAAAAGGCCTAATCAAAAAAATCTATTTATAATCCTATCAGGGCTCCTCCCTGCTTGCTTCAGGGAGTTGCTAGGTTTCCATATTGTATTCAATGATTCAGTCTCTCTCCATCATCACCTATTTAGCTACTCAGGACTTCTTCAGTCTCATTTTCAAATCTAACCACAAGCCTTCTTGCTGCAGCTTCAAAACCACTTCCTTTTCTTCTAGATCCTTCTTCTAAATAGTGGGACTAAAAGAGAACATAAAGACATTTTCTTCCATCTAGTAATATCAACAAATTCTTCTAGCACCCCCTCAGCTTTCTTTTCACAGGAGATCAAAGTTTTTCAGGAGGACAGCTGCAATTTGAGGTATTAGACAGAATATTTGGAGCTCAGTAACAAAAGAAGCCCAATTCTAACTCTATTCCCCATTCCCTTTAAGAATAACCACCCCAAATCAAAGGGTGCTGGAACAGCCATTTTTATTGAGAGATCATTCACAATGGTGAGCATATTAGCAATGAAAGGAATTCCATCCCTAGTATCTGGTTCCTACTAATCCCACTATCTCTCTATATCAGCTCTTTACCTCCCCAAAGTACTTTCTTAATGTAATCTTGCATTATGATAGAATACCACAGATTCAAGGGGAAGGATAAGGGGATGCAACAGAGATGGAAGATGAGAAGGGAAATTTTTTTCCTAAGGGTCATAAATCAAACTAAAAGCTGAGACATATCAAGGCATGTCTAGATTATGAGACCTCTAAAGTCATGTGGTCCAAATCATCCTCAAAGGAGGATCTGGTCTTCCACAGAGCTAACAAGTGACCATTCAGTCTCTATAAGACAATCTCCAGGTAGACAGGGATATAATACCTTTTTTACAGCTCTTTCCCACACATCAATTCACTTTATTGTTCCCCATCCCTGACCCATCCCACTGGTTGCTAAGGACAAGGAGGTTTAAGGGGACAGTCCTGGAAGTACTCATGACAGTAGATGCAGAGACAGGCCAGAGCTCGGACGTAATCAGTGAAATCCACCTCAGAATCCTTGTTAGTATCCATCAAGCTCAAAAAATTGTTGTAGTCACAATCCCAGAGCCGCGTCTAAGGAAATGTGGAAGAGAGGAAGAAGAAAGATTGATACGGGAAGAAAATCCTAGCTTTCTCACATTAGCATCATGACATAAAAGTAGAAGTTTTGGATTAGATATTAAGAGAATTGGGCCCCCCAGCTTTTCCACTGAGCCCCTGTATAACCTTAGGCAAATTATTCTTCAGTGTCTCTCAGCTGGATCAATGTTCTATTTCATCTACATTGTACAGAAAGACTACATCTCGTTCTCAAGATGAGGCAAGGGAGCGAGGAAGAAAAATTTGGAACACAAAGTCTTACAAAAACAAATGTTGAAAATTATCTTTATATGTATTTGGAAAATAAAATATAATAAAAATTTTTTTAAAGAAAAAGAAAAATGTCACCAGGAGTATGGCTAAATCATAGGAGGTTTTAAAGATTACACTATAAATTCCCTTATACCATCATAAATAACTGTATTTTCTGGCACTAAAAAAAATGTGCTATGCTAAAAATTTATTTTAAAGATATCCCTCATTCTGTTCTATCATTTATCATTATTAATTAATAATAATCTCACATCCATATAGCACTTGAAGATTTAAAGTTCTTTCCTTACAACAGTGGTGGCAACTTCAAATAGAAATGGATTTCAAATAGCCACACATTGACTTAGAAAACCACAAATTAATACTCTCTACATTTTTTTTTACTTTGTTAATCATTCCCCAATTACATTTCAATCTGATTTGTTCTATACTTGCTAGTTTTGTGGGTTGCTTACAGCCTTGGCTACAAGTTTTATCCCTCTTCCTTAAAACATTCTTCAAGGTAACATTTCTATTTCCAAAGGATATTTCATCACAATGTACTTGTACTGATAACTTTTTGTTTTCTATGCTGTTTTGTATAGACACATACCTATGTGTGCTAAATCATGATGAGAACTCCTGCTTTGGGGGAATTTCAGTTCAAGCATAATGAATTTTGTTCCACCCTTTTTTTTTTAAATAAATGTATTGGAATGAAATTATGCAGTTGTGTCAAAACTGGGCTTAGAATCTGCTTCTCCTGACCCCCAATCCACCATTCAGAAAGACGAATCCTGCCCCCTCCTCCCATCCTGCTCAAGATTTCCAGCTCAAAGTAAGATAAGTCATGAGACGTAAAAGTTTATACACACACACACACACATACACCCCAAAACCCTCAATTGCTTTATACCGGGGTAAGGGTGGGCAGCTCCTTCAGCAACAACTCTTTCAGCTCACATTGGGAGAGTGTGTACTTGTTCCCTGCAGGACTTGCATACTTCTGAAAATTATGTACAATGGAAGCCACAGCTTCCTCCAAGGATGTCGACATGGTCACTTGGGGAAAGAGGACATAATTACTCTACAGCTAGAATACATATATGCATATCACATCATGGGATATAGCAAACATTTATTAAACACAAATAATATGCTAAGGCATTGAAAAAAGTACACAGTGTAGATAAGACACAATCCCTGCAATAATGAAGTTTACCATTTAGAAAGGGGATAAAAACATCAATACAGACTCTTAAAACATAAATTCAATCTATAATACACTATATTTCCTAAATACATTAGAAAATTAGATAACACATGCTATGTTCACTTCTTTCTCCTTTTTTCTTCTGTTTTTTTTTTCTCTCGTGGTTTTTCACTTTTGTTCTGATTTTTCTCTCCCAATATGATTTATAAAGAAATGTGAATAAAAAATTAATATACTTGTATAAGCAGAAAAAAAGAAAATAATAAAGGGGGGAAATATAAAAAAAATTTCCCCCCTACAATACTGTAACCTCTAAAAGGGAAGATATAGAATTTTAATCACCTCTCCATCTCCCCTAGAAATGATCATGCAGATAGCTCTGACAGAGTCAAAGACAAGGGAAGTCCTCTTGAGTTTCTCCTTTCTACATAATCCCTCAGTCTCTACCTTCTCCCATAGAGTCTCTCATTCTCCCAATGAATCCCTAATGTTTACTCTCACTTTTGTTTGCCCCCCCTCCTCATCCAAATTTCTTTAAAATCACAACTCAAATACTTCCACGAAATCTTCCTTAGCATGGCAAAATGGAAAAGAACACTGACTTTGGAGTCACAACCTGGGTTTAAATCTAGTGTACTAGTCCTGAAGTCAGCAGGATCTGATTTCAAATCCAACTTTAGATGCTTAATACTTACTAGCTGTGTGACTATGGGCAAATCACTTAACCCCAATTGTCTCACCTAATAAATAAATACATCTTGCCTCTGTCATTTACTACTTATATAAGCTACATATCAAGTCATTTAACCTCTTAATCATTCAGCTAGGAGGTACAGTAGATAGACCATCTGAGGACTTGAATTCAAATATGACCTCAGATATTTATTTGCTGTGTGATCCTGGGCAAGTCACTTAACATCAATTGCCTGGGGGGAAAATATAATTGGGAAATATTTAACAAAATAAATAAAAATATAATAAGACAAAAATAATCTTAACAGAGAATTTTCTAATTTAATATGTGGCCCACAAAGATTTTTAGTGGGTTTATTAACCTTTCCCTTTTCTAGTTGAGTATGACGCTGCTGTGCTGGATGACAGGAGTGGGTTCCAATAAGATCTTGGCAGACTGAAAAGTTGGTTGGTTGGAGGATTTCAGGCAGAAGTCATATGACTACTGAAGAGCAGAGAGTCAGAACTGAAAGGAAGCTAATAAAATTCTTATCTTGGGTATTGTAGCCTTCTACTACTCTAATATGCTAGGTATGCTATTAAATGACTGCTATGATCCCTTCCAGCTCAGTTTTAATGATCCTGTGATCTCTTTTCTTCTCTCTTTAGATTCTGTTCTTTTTCAAGATTCTCTTGTCTACCCCCATGGCCCTAACACTTATAAAGGAGTTTGGCTCATGATTTTGGGATACTCCATTAGAGGCCTTAACCTTTTTGTTATTCAGTCATGCCTGACTCTTTGTAACCCATTTGAGGTTTTCTTGGCAAAGATTTTTTAAAAAGCGGTTTGCTTATTTACTTCTCCAACTCATTTTACAGATGAGGAAATTGAGGCAGACAGGATTAAGTAACTTGCCCAGGCTCACACAGCTAGTGTCTAAGACCAGATTTGAACTCACAAAGATGACTTTCTGACCCTAAGGTCCTACCTCCCCAACTCTGGCAGTTTCTGTCTGGTGAAGACCCCATCTCAATAGGAGCCCTACAACACCCATCTCCCCAGGGACTCCCTGAAAAGAAAATGGATGTTCAAAGTAGGGCACTAGAGGTGTTGGATCCCATTAGTGTTTTCACCCTTGGGTCCTTAGAGTATAGCCAAGGAAGGAGGAAGATTTAGAAATGCTGAGTATTCCCAGAGTCTGCTCTCCTTCCTCAATGATCTCTTTCCAGCCTCATGAAAGCTGGATGGTGCAGTGAAAAGATTCTCCTATAGAGATGCTAGAGATTAGGTTCTAGTCCTCTTCCCACTGCTCCCTTGGACAGTGGATCTCAGCTGCTTCATTTGTGAAATATGAACAATGACTCTTTACCTGCCTGAATACAGGATATTAAAACAGACCTTCAAAAGTCCCTTCTAGTCCTAAGATACCCTTCAGAATCCACACTATGTAGGGAAACTATCTTTCTGATTTGAGCTACTTTGAGAGTGCCTTGGAAGATGGGTTCCTATATGGGGCCACCCTTCCCAGCCCATATTAAGGGATAGCTACCCAACTGGGAAATCCTTTGGGAAACAACCATTTCACCAATCCCATGCCAGGAAACCCCAAAGCTTGCCAGGAAAGTAATAGTCATTTCCATTCGTGCAAAGTGACTCATACCCTGCTCCCTAAGGGAAAGAGAGATTTCCCTTATGGAGCCCAGCACCATAAGCCGTCTCACTCTCCCCTGATCTGGCCCATTCACTGACTTCTGCAGAGGGATCTCTAGTAAGGCAGTAGCCATGAGCTGGATGGAAGGAAGGGCTTTCTATAACTTTTTTTTGTTGTTGTTGCCAGAAAATTGGGGATTTCCTAGAACTTAGAGGAAAGTTGGAAGGGAAAGGGAAATCGAGCCTCAGGAATCTCTTAAACTAGTCCTATTCCATTCAGCCAACTTCTCCAGGCTCTGGCAGGGAGTCCACAGATCTGTCTCAACTCATCCCTGAGTTCTCCCTAACTGAACAGGGAAATAGAAGGGAAGGAACTATCTGACAGCAGCTATTGATTTTGGGTACTGTCCCAATATTTTTTCACAACTATCCTCACTATATCTTCAGATATGAAATATGAACAATAAGTATTAATCCTTTGGTGTGAATCAGGCAGTCTGAAAGGTAATATGCTACAGTGGGCAGAGTACCAGTCTTCAAGCCAAAAAGATCTGAGTTCAATATCTATCTCAGACATATCCTGACTGTATGTATGATCTTGAATAAATCATTTAGCATCTCAATGTTATAGGCATCTCTCCAAGACTAGAAGGGGCATCCTTTAAGTCAATGATATCACAAATTCAGTCCCAGTCCCCATCTTTATCCCTTTTCCAGCCTCAGAGAATACAAAGAAAGACCCAAAATATTTCTTGATCTCAAAGGACTTATCTCCTATCAGGGAAGCCTGGAGAAGTTGTTCTCTGAGATCATCCCTCTCATATCCCCAACATCTTCTCCAAGTTTGTAACCACTAGAGCAATCAATTGCTCTGCCTCTCCACCCCCTCACCCCACAGAATCCCTTGTCCACCATTATAGATAGAGTTATAGTATGGCAAAAGTGTCCTCCACAAAGCACCTCATCTCACTGCCAACCCAGAACACTTACCACTGCTCTAGCTTCTCAGCTGTGGTAGGCAATGGATGGGGGGACATCCCTATTTGTAGGCTCCTGCTTGGGAAAGAAGGCAATTACAGGTGACCAGATTAGCAAGGATAGTGTTTAGGGACTCCCCCCAGGGGCACTTTTTGTTAGAGGCTCACACTTCTTTCCTGGCTATCCTCACACATCAAAGAGCTCATTCTGCCAACCTCAGCACCATCCATTCTTGGGTCATCACTGAGCATCCAAGTCTACCCATAGCTCCTACTTTGTTCAGATCTCATGGAGTCATCAAGTCTGGCCACCTTCTTCAGCATATAGACAAAGTGACATCTCTATGATCCTTCTCATATATCTATGTGCCCACCCCCAGGGATGGTTAACCTACAGAATCTAAGACAGGTCACAGTTGAAAATCAGTTCCATGGAAATCCATGGAACCCACACTCACTGGCCAACTTCATCTCTATGATCAGCAAATCCCATGCAGAGACATACATCCCATTAGAAAATAAATTTTCGAAGCACCTGGACTGGGGTGGGAATTGTGCCTTTTGATTTCTTTTGTTTAGCTTAGAACAGTCCCTAGCACATGAGTGCTTAATAAATATTCACTGATGGAATACAGAATGGGCCAGGTATACTGGGATACCCTGGGAGAGCATCCCTATGACCTCACGCTATTCTCACTCCCCTGCCTCATGAGCCAGAGAGAATTTTTCCCATTTTACAGAAGAAACTGCAGTCCAAAGTAGGACACAAAGTTGATTGCCCAAGACTTCCCTACAAAGTGTAGGAGGAAAAAGAGGTCTGGGGGGAGAATCTAGAGTCCCACAACTCTAAGGAAGCTCTAATCCTAGAGGAGCCAGACAAGCTAATGATACCTTGACCTCATCCACAGCCCCCAGGCCTCAAACCCTTCTCTGTGTCATCATCTCCTTGAAGCTAAAACCACCTCGGAAGTAGTAGAAGGAGGGGCAGAGAAGAGAAAAGGAACAGCTGATTATCCTTATTTTATTGCCAAGGAAACATTGGGAGAAAGGGGGAGAGAGATAATAAATACACAGCAAAAGAGGAAGTCATACTAATTCAATTCTAGATAAGGTTTATTCAGTTCCAAGTAACTCTAGTTCTGACATTAGATTGTTCATCAGTCTCAAACAGTTGCTTTTTATCTCAGTTCCTTCATTGATAAAGTGAGTATAATATATACATATATATGTATGTATGTGTATATATATACATGAATGCATGTACATATGCACATGCATATCTACACATATCCATTATATAAACATAAATATTTGCCTATTTACACATACATAATACTCACATGCACATGCATGCATAGATGCACTTACATATGACCCTCACAGGGATTAGGTCAGTGTGAAATAAGCAAAAGGATGGAAAAAAAAAAAAACTTTTGGAAAGTCAAGAATGGTATAAACCAGGAGGAATACTTCTCAGAGAAAAGTTTCACAAATTCTAAGAACATCAATGATGTCAATTTCCCCTCTGCCCCAACTCTCACTTCCCAGTTAGACATCCCAAGGTACAGTTCTACCTCTATACACCAATTTTTTTTGGGGGGGAAGAGAACCATAGTTCATAAGGAAGTTCTAAGAGGCAAGACTATACTATTCTGTATAGTGGTTTCCTTTATTACAATTTCACAATCTGGGGTGTTTGCACTGCCCACAAGATATGGCAGATTTATCAAGAAAGTACACAGAAATGTGGCAAATGATGATATTATCTAATTGATATATTCTAAAAGTAATGGAAAAAAACATAAATTATAGAGAGAAGAGTAAGGAGGTGGGAGCAGTATAGGAAAGGTAGAGAATATAACTGAAAATTTTGAAAAAGTTAAAGGAATAATTCCTAACTAAATTGAAGTGAAAGAGGTTTGTATACAAAATCTTTTTCATAGTAACCTGGGGAAAAAATTTCAGGAATAATGGCCCTATGAAAGATAAGCTAATTGATCTCTGAAATAACCAGCAAGTTCAAATTTTCAATTGATGAAGTTACATTTTTGGTGTACCTTTGGAGAAACATAGCTCATTCTTACTAGATGGTCACAATTCCATTTGTAACAATCTACTTAGCAAATTAAGATTCTTATTCAAATCCAAAGCAAGAAACAAACCAGAGACTGAACATCGTATGTGGGTATCTTTTTCAAAAAATAAACTATAAATAAAGTTTGACAAGAAACAATAATTGAAAGTCTTATTAGTTTAACTGAAGAACATTTAGTAAATATACAATACTAAAAATATTATGTATGGAATAAGGTTTGTTTTATTGAGGAAAAAAGTATTATTCTTATGTTTAGAAGAATTCACATGTTTAACCTATATTAAATTATTTGCTGTCTAGGGAAGGGGCAAGGTGGGGAGAGAGTGAGAGAGAAATTTTGGAACACAAGGTTTTACAAGGGTGAATGTTAAAAACTATCTTTGCACATATTTTGAAAAACCAAAATCTATTATGATAAACATATTTTGAAAAATTTTTTAATATTATTCTCTTTGATTTTTTATATGCATGTGCATGATGAATTCAGGAATTTATTTCCTTTTTCATTGAATGTGGAGGTGGGATACCAACAAGGAAGGCTTACTGAAAGCAAAGGGATACTTTTTGGTGCAAACTTCTATCCTCTATGAATGAAAGAGGTAGCCCTTCCCTACTTCCAGCAACCCTAATCCTACAAAATGCTGAGAAAAACTACCTTTTTCTCTTCACTCCTGGGAGGACAAAAGACAAGACTGAGAAGGAAAGCTGGTGATAGACAGAAGATATGAAATTAATGGGTAAAAGTCACTATCCTAGACAATTCTCTTTTCTTGGCCAGAGGACTAAAGAGAATTTTTCTAGACTTCCATCCCTAAAAACCTCTCCTCCCAACCTTTGGGTTAGGTAGCAAGTACAATTAATTCAGTGCTAAGTCCATTTAATTCATTTTAACAATCATTTATTAATAGCTTATCCAATTGTTCGGGGAGGAGAGCCATATGTACCCAGAGAGAGGGATGTGGGGTGTGGACCGCAACATGACATTTTCATGTTCTCTATTGAGGTTTGCTTGCATTGTGTTTCCTTTATCGGATTATTCTTTCTTGTAGATATGATTTCTCCTGCACAAAAAATGATGCAATAACTATACATATATTCGATTTCTTAAGTATTCTAACATAATTGTCATGTAATGGATGTCCTGCCATCTGGGGGAGGGGTGGGGAGTAGGGGGGAGAAATTTGTGATGGAAAGCTTTATAAGGGTTGATGTTTGGGAATTGCCCATACATATGTTTTGCAAATAAAAAGTATTAATAAAAAATTTATTAATAGCTTAATATAAACAATTAAAATGCCTATATCCTTTGACTCAGAGATTCCACTAAGCCATTGATAAGAAATCACCATATACAACAAAATATTTATTGCAGTACTTTTTGTGGCAGCAAAAAATTAGAAACAAAATAGATGCTTATTTATTGGGGAATGGCTGAATAAATTGTAGTATTTAAATGTAATGGAATGTTATTATGCTATGAGAATTGATGGATATGATAAACACAAATAAGAATGGAAAGATTTACATGAATTGCTGCTGAGTGAAAAAAAGGAAGTCAAGAAAACAACATACATGATCATGGAAACAATGTCAATGGAAAGAACAACTACCAAAAAAAAAAAAAAAAAAAAAAAAGGAACGTTGCAAAATTACACAGAATAAGCATGGCTCAAAAGAGAGATGATTAGCCATGTCTCCTTCCCAATCTCTTTGAAGAGGTGAGAGGTCCATTGAAGATGGTACATGGAACATATTTTCAAACTTTTCTTGATGTTTTGCTGATATTTTCCTCTTTTTTCTTCTTTTGGTCTTTAAAAATATTATTTGTCATATAGGATGGCTCTGGGGAAGAATAGTAGGGGAAGTTGTGTCAATTAAATTTAAAAATTAAATTAAATTAAAACTTATTTTAAAATTTTTTTAAATAAAATAATATTTTAAAAAATTAAAATAAAAATAATGATGTTTTAAATAGCTTACTATGTGCTAGATATTGTGCTAGACAGAGGGGATATAAGAACAAAAAAATGGGCACTTAACAAAAATGTTGATTTCTTCAGCATCTTTATCTAGTGACTAATATGGATATAGAAACTGAGAGAGGCCCGTACTCAGAGTTAACCTCTAACCCCTTCATTTGCCCTTCTTCTACATTTCGGTAGGGAGGAACAACATGTACTCAGAGAAGTGCCAAGTAATTTTCAAGAGTAGTGGGAGAGCACAAGAAACCAGGGGAAAGTCACCTTTTATAGGAGGCAGTACTTAGATTGAACAGACCCAGAAGCCTTATAACCACCTCTTTTTGGAAGGGAGATTCAGAGATTTATGATGTCATTGGTGCAGGAGAGTTTAGAGGAGAAAAACCTCTCTTAGACCTGCTTGCAGAGCAGTAGCCAGTTTTGGAAAGTTGTCTGGGGGCGTCTAGGATTTGTTCTGTGCCATACAATTGGTAAGTGTCAAAAGAACTTGGACCCATACCTCCTGGCTCTGAGGCCAGTTCTCAATATGCTACTCTTTTTTAATGCCATTTTTTACACTGAGAATAACTACTCACTATATTCAGCCTTAAACCAAGTCCTCTCTGATCACTGTAGCTGTGTGGAACATACTGCTTTCCAAATACTCATTCTCCTTAGAAACTAAAACAAGTTTTACTGACTCCAGAGGGGCAAGGAAAGAATCAATTCCACCAAAGGATGGCCAGACTCCCTTCACATAAAGTCAGTTTCATGTCCAGATACTCAAGGTAGCCAATGCTTTTCTCCTGTCTCATCTAGATCCAAGAGCAGCAACTGATATTGTTGACCTTACAGAGAAAGGGAGAAGGAAGAAGAGAAGAAAGGATGATATATGGAAGAAAAGAGGAATTAGCACTTTAAGAAGGCTGGATCAAATTAAATAACACTCACCATTACTACACACACAAATAGTCTTGGGGTAGGAGACTGTTCTTGAAAAAGAGAAGAAATAACTACCTTTTTAGATGTGACCCACTGGAGAGAAGTCAACTATTCATCTGCTACTAAGTAGGAGAAAAAAAGGATCTAGGAATAGGGAGAAGGGTCCTACAACCATGTAAGATGGAGTCTAACCTATAGAGAAAAGGATTAATGATAGGGTTATGTAAAGGGAGTATAGGGAAGGAGGAAGAGAAGCAGGAGAAAAAAGGATAATTTAGACTTAATCTGCTTCAAGGGAAAGGACTGGACTAAAGTTACTTCTTGGAGTAATGGGCTATTTATACCTCAGAACCATAATTATGAACTCCAAACCTCTTCCTCCTGACATTGTCTCAGGTAGGGAGACTCCTCCCATCCTCTCAACCTTACACCTAAACCTCTGCCTTTTCCAATTCTTCCCCTTATGTCCATAGACTTTTCCTTCCCCAAACCTTTTCAATATTTCTCTGCCACCCACACATTCCCATTCTTTTTCCCATTCTCCTAGTCTCCCCCATACTTGTTCACCCACATCTTTACTTCTCATACTCCCCCCAATATCTCCCTACTATCATCTCCTCCTCTGATAACTCACACATACCCAAACCATCTTCTTCTTCCTCTATCAAATAAAATATATTTCTTTTGATGACCTCTCTCAATAGGGAATCTTCACACCTGTCTTCTCTTATTCTATTCACTGCAATTTAAGATTATCTACATAGAGAGCCTAAGACTGCTCAAAAAACCACATGTGGTCATGTAAAATGTTTTAAGATGAGTCTCCTTCTTCCATTAGGATCCAAGTCCCAACTCATGGAAGTGCATTAGATTCAGGATCTCATATGGAGGT
Source organism: Myrmecobius fasciatus (assembly GCA_023553655.1). Taxonomy (NCBI): domain Eukaryota; kingdom Metazoa; phylum Chordata; class Mammalia; order Dasyuromorphia; family Myrmecobiidae; genus Myrmecobius; species Myrmecobius fasciatus. The sequence goes on along the minus strand of JAJPUD010010978.1, from coordinate 17,555 downwards.
CACCTCATCCAACCCTCTAATTTTATAGATGTTAAAAATGAGATCCAGAGAGTTTCCCCAAAGGCACATGATTTGCCCAAAGTCATGGAAGAAAAAGAACTAGAATTTCAACTTAATTCTCTTATTACATTTCTAGCATTTGCTCTATTATAACATGTTGCCTCTCACTCATATGTTCCATTTGGTTCCAGAGGGCAGAATTCGAAGCAATTCATTGAAAGTTACAGAGAAGTAGATTTAGTTATGCAAAGTGGAATGGGCTACTTTGGGAGGGAATGATTCTCCCTCACTAAAGTCTTCAAGTAAAACCTGGTTAACCCATTTATCAAGTATTCTGTAGAGACAATTCTCAGTCAGTGGAAACTCAAAAGTTGAGTCAGTAAATCAGTAGATAAATATTTTTAAGTGTCTTCAGACCTAAGAGCCTAAGGTCATATGAGGCCTATGTGAGCAAGGAGGAAAACAGGAGTTAAGCTTTTTGTATTATGGACCCTTTAGAAGTATGGTGAAGCTTATGGAATCTTTCTCAGAAGAATGTTGTTGTTGTTTTTAATTCATAAAATACATGATTCCAAAGAAAATCAATTATACTGAAATAAAAATATGATTTTTTTCTGTCTAAGGTTATAGACTCATTGAAACCTACCCACTGACCATAGAGTCCAAGGACAGAAGGTTAAGAAACCTTGTCTAGAAATCTAGCAAAAATGTCAACTTCTTCAACTTTTTCATCACTCTTGACAACTAAGAAGTTTCTGAGGAGATCCATAGACATCAAGAAAGAGGCTCTAATCTCTCCCAAAGCTAATCTCTAACCCTTCCATCTACCTAAATCAATGCTGACTGAAGTCCAAATGAAGCCCAAGAATATTTCTGGAGCTGGAAAGAGGGAGATGATTTTTTTTCCCCAAATACCCAGAGGGTATTAGAGAAACTAGGCTAGGGGCAATTAGAATGATTAAATGTTAAAGATGTAAAGTGGATGAAGGCAGTCTCTCCATTGTGTGGGAACAGCTTCTGAGACTGACTACAGGAAAAGTCAGAAAGGATTCAGAGTACTCAGACACTGTTGTGTGTGCCTGTGATCTGAAAAAAATCAGTGGAAGGACAATCTAAGAATTTTCTGAACTTAGTGCACTTTGTAGGAAAGAAGATGAATTAAGGAAAACCCCAAAGAGGATACCTAGCTGATGATAGACTCAGTTCTCTGCCTGATTCTACCAACAAAAACCTGAAACTTTCCCCAAGAAACACGGTTTCTCTTCACTGTGAAGGCCGACTTATTAAGAAAAGGGAACCAGGCAAAGGGCAGGGCATAATATGCACATAGGAACTAATGCTACTCTCTTCCTCTGTCCCCAGAGTTTTCCCTTTCTCCTACCTCACTTTTCAGTCCTACACACACATTCCCCTCCAAATAATACTGGGTGGGAAGGGGACAAAAGCAAAATCATTGTGAGGAGGGACCAACCAGTGAAACAGGAGATCAGATTTCATACTAAAGGACAGTCTGAGCCTGGACTGGGAATTGAAGCTAAGAGGTGTGTATCCAAGGGATTTTGGATAAGCCAAAAATAACTGGATCATCCCTGGGGCCATCTTGGTTCAAAGGCTAAGGATGGAAGAACTCAATCAGAATGTCACTTTGCAGCCATAATTCTGTCTTCAATGTAGCCTTTATTGAATATAAAACAAGCAATGCACTGAGCCCAGAGCTAGACAAATTCCCTGGAAAGTAAGATAGGGCAGGCAGGGTGTGTTACTTCAAGGAAGGTCAGGATAATCCTTGAAAAATTCACTACATATCATGGAGATAAGGGATAGAAAGACAGCATACTCCTAGAAATCCACCTCTTGGTCACTGTTTTCATCCAAGGTCCCCATCAGCTTCTTCAGCCTCTCTTCATCCATTTGCCCCTGAAATATAGAGAGGTTTTTGTCATTCTTGGAAAAACAGACTCCAACATCATGGTAAAATATTTTTTAAAAAAAATTAGATTGGGAGTCAGAAGCCTTGGGTTTACATCTGTTACTTTCTACCTCTGTGTCTTTGGTTGGAAAAGTCACTTCACTGGGCCTGTTTTCTCCTCTATAAAATGAAAGTTGGATTAGATGACCTTTACAATCTTTCCAGTTTTAGATTACCTGATCCTGTGACTTTTCTTGCATTCCATTCTTCAGTTATGCATCTACTTATACCCACCTGACACCTCTATCTAGCCAGACAAATGAGAAAGAATGGGTATTTCATTGATTTTATTTAAAGTCCTCCATCATCTGGCCCCAACCTCTAGCTTCAGCACCAGTCTTTTTTTTTTTTTTTTAAGGCAAATGGGGTTAAGTCTCAGGGTCATACAACTACGTGTCTAAAGCCAGATCTTCCTGATTCTGGGCCCAGTAATCTATCCACTGCATCACTCAGCCATCCATATGTGAAAAAAATACCCATGCAGTAAATCTTCTATTCCTAAAAGCAGATTCTTCACCTCAGATTTACTTCCCTCCTTTACCAAAGATGTCCCTTTCCTGCCCCTGGTAGTTCTGTTGAGCTACCTCCTTTGACTTTCAAAATAATTGTGAATTCAGGAAATAATTAAGGACCAGACTAAACTAGGTAGGTAAATCTGCTGAATGAGGGATAATAAAAAAAAAAATCTCATCATATATTCAAGGCCAAAAATGATATGGGAGTTTTCTTTCATTTTGGATCATTTGTGCCAGCAGCAGGAATCACAGAGGGTTATTTTGTTTGTTGGCCTCTGAATTCATAGAATTTTTTCCTCCACCGACTTCTCCTTCTAGCCCAGCTCAGGTAACACTTCTTCCATGAAGCTTTCCCCAATTCCTTATCCCCTACCTGAAAGCAATGACATTTTCCAACCTTCTGAAAAATATTTTCTACTCTCTCTAGATTCATACTTATTTATGCACATCTCATGTTTCTCCTTTTACTATAAACAAGAAAATCCAGCCTCAAACATTTGACACTTACTAGTTGAACTCCAGTTACCTCGAATAAATAAATAAATAAACTTGAGAGCAAGGCTTTTGTATACTTTTTAACCCATTAATTAGCACAGTATTCTCTCTGTAATTATGAACTTAAATGAGTGAAGTGAATTAATAACTAAATCGAGTAGAATTAGTCTGGGCTCTTTCTGTACTTCCTACCCCACTACAGCCACTACCACTCCATTCCCCTTCTAGACATAGCCTAAGAGAATTAAAAAAAAAAAAAAAAAAAAAAAAGGAGAAGGGGAGCTGGGTATAAATTGATTCTAGATCTAAAGGCAACCTTCTTACTCCCATAAAGCTGGAGAGCTCATTCATAACAACTGCTTCATCTCCGCCTTGTTCAGCTTGTATTTGTCACCCTTCTTACCAGAGTATTTGTGGAAAATAAGGACCATCACAGTCAGAGATTGCTCCAGGGGACTACTCATCTTGGGATCTGGAGAGGCAGAGATAACAGATCAGGGGGTCCTCAGCACAAAGAAAGTACTTCCAAACCTCTCTAAGAACTTTTCCCCCCATCCAAGCCCTTCAAGTCTCCTCTACTCCTCAAACAATACACTATCTTATCAGCTTTCTTTCATGTAGGAGTTGTGTCTCTCTTCCTCATCAGTTAGAGCCTCCCGCAGGGAAGGGGCTATGTCTCTCCCAGCAAAGGATGAGGTAGGTGGGATTAGAACTGTGTCAACTGCCTTGGGAGAGCAAAAAAGTCTTTAAGACTTTCATCCAAGTCCTGGGTCTCTGAGCAAGCCCAGACCAATCCAGACAGGTTAGAACCAAGGGTGTAGGCAGAAGAATCTGGTGGTAGGGGCAGAGAGGCACAGGGAGGCTTTGTCAAACCAGTTCTATTTGTAATGAGGGGGAGGGACCAATAAGGAAGAAGAAATGGGCCCTGTTATCCCTGTCCTGTTACCTGTCAGGGCCCAGCTTCATCCCAATACTTAGCCCCACTCCCTATCACCATCACCATCCTTGCCTAAAGCCTAAAGCTTTCTTTATAGTCCAGGAGGATTCAGTATTCTTTTAACACTTCCTCTTGATACTTTTAGGCTCTGGCTGTGTCAATGACTATAGCCACAAAAGTCACATTCTCTGCCCAGCCTAAGAGATCACCCTTATTTCCCTCTAGCCCACCAGCATTCCCAGCATTCTCCAAGCTGAGTGAGAGTGAGAGAAAGAGAGCTAGGAGCTTCCCCAACTTAAGGAGTTTTCCTTCCATGATGGAGAACTAGTGTTCCGGGGGCTTCAGGCCCCAAGTTTCAGAGATTTCGCTATCTCAGGCAAAGATCTCTTGTTCTTCCAAAAAAAACTGGGTAAGAAGGTCCTAACTGGCTGTGATCTGGGATGAGACACTTCATAGAGGAGCCCAGATTGAGACCCCACAAAAGGGTTTGAAGGAAATGAGAGACAGAAGAAAAGAGACAAAATGATTTTTTTGAATACTAAATGGAAAAAAGATAGAAGATGAGGACCCTGCCCCTTTTCTTTATTCCATTCCCTTCCCTCTCATATTCCCAGCAGCAAAGAAATTATCTGGTTAGGCAGCAGGAAGGATGTCAGGCAGGAGTGAGAAGAAAACAGGATTGAAGTGTTGAAGATTTATACAGCAGCCCTGCTGCTCCCCATTTGGCATTTCAGGGAAAGCCAACCTGTTCTAACTTGATCCTTCCAGCAACCTGGCTCCTGGCCACCTCACCTTTCGTTCTCTCTATCCCCAGAATCAGCCAGTCAGTCATTCTTAGAGAAGTTGCCCAGGGAAAGCTGGAGGTGAAGACTGGCAGGGGATAAGGAAATCCCAAAAAAACAGGCCTGAAATGGACCCTGCCCTGTCCCACCTGAATTTTTTTCCCCAGAAAGTAGGCATCCATTTATTCTGGCTACCCACCTAGGAATGGTCCCAGTCAGCTGTAAGAAGGTGGAGAGTCAATTAATTGTCAATTATCATTTATTAAATGCTTCCAGTAACTGTAAGGTGTGGCTGACTCCTCAACACAACCTAAAAGTTTATTTCATATATGATATATGTGAGATATATATATCCCAATTCACAACAGCTTTCACACCTTTCCACCTAGTACTTACACAGTCCAGACTTTGAGATTACTATGTGGGAGTCAGATTACCCAGAACTTCCTGCTTTTGGTAGGGACCAGAAGAGACAGCTAGTGGAAATACTAGGGTTCACAGTGTCATAAGTCAGAAAGCAGGAAAGAGCTTTAAAAATAATTAAACCAATTCAGCTTTGAAGATGAGAAAACTGAGGCCCAGAGTAAATAAGAAACTTCGCTAAATAGATGCCTATCAATTGGGAAATGGATATTCAAATTACAGTACATGGACACAATGGAATATAAACAGAGATACATGAGAAGATTAGCATGAACTAACTGATATAAAATGAAATAAGCAGAAAATGATGGAAATAGTGTAAATAGGATGAACAACAACATAACAGTCAGAGATTTGTTACAAAATTATAAAGATTAATCTCAAAGAATATGTCACCATGTCACCCACTCTTTTGTTGGAAGAAAAGGGAGTTAATTTCCCATAGTATAGAACATTACATATAATGTTCTAGTTTTTTTCCAATGTAATGACTGGTTTTGATGAATTTTTTTTCTTCCCTTCTTTTTCTTTTTTAAAAAGGAATTCTGGGGCAGCTAGGTGGTGCAGTGGATAGAGCACCAACCCTGAAGTCAGGAGGACCTGAGTTCAAATCTGGTCTCAGACACTTAACATTCCCTAGCTGTGTGACCCTGGGCAAGTCACTTAACTTAAATGGCCTCAGCAAAAAGCAAAAAAAAAAAAAAAGAATTCTTTATTACAGAGGACATCTCTCTAAGAGAGAAAAAGAAGCGGGAAATAGGGAGAAATCTAGGCAATATAAAAACAAAAATATCAATAAAAAACTCTTAACTCCAACTTGAAATACTCTTTTCCTTATTTTGAATCCTCTCTCTGGGGTACTTAGTTCCTTGCCAGACCATATCCTTCTCCCTACTACATGTCAAATTAATTCCCAGGAGACTGACAGATGAAGTTAAAACTTCCTGATTTGTCATTCAAAGCCCTTTTCACTCTATTTTTTTTTTCAGTTTTACCTCATGCTACTTTCTTCCATATATTACAGCCAAACTGTATCCCTGCCAAATTGGGCTTGTGTCTTCCTCTCTGATCCCCATATAATTGCTCTTTTCCACCTCTATACTTTTGTTCCTGCTGTTCTCTTCATCTGGAATGCCCTCCCTACTAATAGTCTCATAGTTCAATTCTCATTCTTCCTGTAAAGTCCAATTTAAATGCTATCTCTTCCAAGAAATCTTCCCTGACCTCTACAATAAGTAGTTTCTCCCCCCTCTAGTTTCATATAGCATCTGCACCTATTATTGTATATTTAGAGGCAACCTAGTGATAAGGACGTACTCTATCAAAAAATAGCTCATCTTTTTGTTTCATCTTTAATTATACTGACTTCAGAATCCTTGGAAAGAATCTCAATGCTCACCAGCAACTATAACTATGCAGAGAAAATGAGACCCGTATTGGCAGAGAAAATTCCTCAAACAGGAACTCTTGTATACTAATGAAATCACGGATCTGGTGAAAAATAAATAAATAAAATTTGTAAAAGGTACAATGAATTGTGTTACCTGAGTTTGTGTCTTATCCCCCTATGAAACCATAAGCTCCATGAAGGCAGGGTCTATGTCATCATTTCTAAATTTTGTGTCTTCCCCAATCCTCAGTGTATTGCATACAAAAAATGATAAATATTTATGAATTATAGTGTGGCACCCTACCTCCCCAGGTCCCAAAGGGAGGTACAATAGACTCTATATAGAATAGGACATCTAGCTCAAAGTGCTACTGATGGAGAATCCCATCTACAATATACTCGATAAACTGGTAAACCAGGATTTACTTGAAGACACTAGTGAGGGAGAACCCATTCCCTCTCAGGCAGCCCATTCCACTTCAGATAGCTCTAAATGTTAATAGGATTTTTCCTAATCAAACCTAAATCTACTTCTCTATAACTTCCAATGGTTTGCTTCTAATTTTGCCCTCTGGAACCAAATGGAACATGTAAGTGAGAGAGGAAGCATTATGCAATAGAACAGGCACTGAAAATGGAATAAGAAAATCATATTCAAATTCCAACTCTCCCACTTATTCCCCCATGACTTTGGGCAAATCATGTGCCTTTAGAGCAACTCTCTGGATCTTATTTTTCACATCTATAAAATTAGGAGATTGGGTAAGGTGACCTTAAGTTAGTCTCATCCAGCTATAAATTTATGATCCTCAGTCTAATGCATTTACTCTTTAGATACTTGAAAACAGTTATTAAATCACACTCCCCTCCCCTCAAAAAAAAAACTTCTCAAGGCTATACACTAATTATTTCAAATAAACCTTGAAAGACATGGTTTAGAGTCCTTTTTTTCATACTAATCACCTAACTCTGGATAAGTTCCAAAGAATTTGTCATGTTCTTTCTAAAATGTGATCCTCAGAACTGCTCATAATCAATCAATAAGCTATAAACCATGCTAAGCACTAGAAATACAAAGACAAAAAACAAAAGTCTGAAAGTGGCACAATGGAAAGAACACTGGTCCAGAATCAGGAAGACATGAATTTAGATCCAACTTCAGACACTTCTCACCTGTGTAACCCTAGATAAATGACTTAATCTTTGTCTGCCTCAGTTTCTTTACCTATAAAATGGGAATAACAGCACCTATTTTGTTGTAAGGATTATGTGAGAATATTTGTAACATGCTTTGCAAATCTCAAGGGTTCGACAGCTATTATTAAATATATGTAAAATATAAATGTAAGGTAGTTTAGAGAAGGGGTGTGCTAATAGTTTTAGAATCAGAAAAGGCTGGTGTTCAAGCTTCATCTTGAAGGAAGAGAAAAATTCAGTAAGGCAGGAGTAGGAAATGTACTCCAGGAAGTACAGTCACAAAAATGAGAGGAACAGAAGGGAGGCTAGTTTGGTTACAGAGTATGGAAAGGAGAATAATGTATAATAAGGCTTAAAAGTAAAATTAGGACCAAGTTGTGAAGGGCTTTAAAAGTCAAACTGAGAAGGTTGTGTAATTTATTCTATAATTCTTGTAATTCTATATTCTATATGGGAACCAATAGAGGTTATTGAGTAGATGAGTGATAGGATAAGAACTATGTTTGAGAAAAATCACATTGAAGAATATATAAGAATAGAGAGAAGCTAGTATGGGGCATTTAATCCTGGAAACCACTGGGTGAGTCACCTGGGATAGAAGTAAGGATAGTGGGGAGGAAGGGGAAGGGAGCCATTTAATTTCTGGAGAAAAAAAAAAGGGAGAGAAATTAAAAGGTCCTTGGGTAGTCCAGGGACAAGATGATATGGAACTGAACTAACCTGGAAGTTAACGTAGTAAATAGCAGACAAGTGTGAGAAGTGGTATGAAGGTATAAACAATAAAATTTGATTACTAGTTGGTTATGTGATGTGATGTGATGAGGAGTCAGGTCTTGAACCTAAGAAGCTGGAATAATAGTGCTGCCCTGGAGAAAAGTAGGGAAATCTGAAAGAAAAGTGAGTTTGGAAGATAAGATAACAAGGTCTGTTTCGGACATGTGGCATCCATAGTAGTTGAAATGTGGTTGTAAACAGTGGAATTATCACTACCTCTGGACCCTAAGCTTACATTAATGCAGTCTAGGAACTGAATTGAAGTAAGCAGCTCAAGATCCAGCTGCTCTCCTCCCCACTCTCCCATATCTCAGACTCTTTCACAGTCTTCAAAACAACAATAACAACAAAAAATGAACACAATACAACTAATTCACAGACAACCACAAGGCATAAGCCTAATTATTGACCTCTGAGGGAGTCCCCCTGCCAAAATCTTTTGTCTGTCTACCTTTGCCACCGCAACCTTTCTTTCCAGTGACAGAAGACCCAATCCAGATTTAAAGGTGCTTGAGTTCCTATAAAAAGATAGCCCTTGGGCAGCTAGGTGGCGAAGTAGTTAGAGCACCAGCCCTGAAGTCAGGAGGACCTGAGTTCAAATCTGGTCTCAGACACTTCCTAGCTGTGTGACCCTGGGCAAGTCACTTAACCCCAATTGCCTCAGCAAAAAGCAAAAAAAAAAAAAAAAAAGATAGCCCTCCTGCATAATGACATAGGAAGACATATAAATACACGCACACACAGACACACACACACAAAATCCTTCTATATAGTTTTAAGGTCCATTCCAGATCCAAAATTCTGTTTCCATGAGCTGAGAGGCAGAATCAGTCTACAATTGGATTCCCCAGGTTGTGTTTTCCTGCCGAGTTGACCATTTCCCCAGAGGGTGAGAATGGGCCCAGAATATAATTATTTAGAATTTTCTTCAGGACCAGCCTACTCCTGCCCATCTCTCCCTATGGGGACATTCCAATTCCTGACATCCACCACTGAGACTGGGGCTAGGACAGGGTTAGCCTAAGCAGCCTTCCAGGGCTGAGCCCATCTCAAGGCCAGGGCAGTGGGTGAGGGTCCAAGGGCTCAGACCCCAGCTTTTCATGCTTGTTATTCTATCACTCCTTTCGAAAATTTTACTGTCTCTTACACTCTATCCAAAAAGTGCAGCAGAATCCAGCCTCTGGAGTTAGGGCTGGATTAATGGGGGAGAGAGTGAACTTCCTCTTATCTCCCTTTTCAGAATTCTCTATAGCCTTAGTGCCCTCTTTGTGCCTACTACTTATCCCCCCCGTGGGTTGGGCCCCACCCTTCCTGTCCCTTGCCCAACTCTCCTCCCCCTGGCCCCCCAGCCCCCTTTTTTTTTCTCCAGAAGTTAAATGGCTCCCTCCCCCTTCCTCCCCACTACCCCTCCTTCCATCCTGGGTGACTCACCCAGTGGTTTCCAGGATTAAATGCCCCAGCTATGACTCAGTGGGCAACGCCCTCCACCCCCGGACCAGGGATAGCATAGTTACCAGATCAGTAAGCAGCCACTGAGAGAGAAAGCAATAATGATGAGAATTCCCCAGCTGAAGTGCCCCTCAGAGAAACCCACAAAGGGACCCCCACCAAGAGGAGGGACTCTAGGCTGAGAGATTGTTCAGAAAGGACTCCAAACTGAAAGACCCAATTAATCAAGGTTCCTCCTTACCCAGACTGAGATCCCTTAAAGATCCAAAGCTTAAAAGTCAGGCTATAACTGGACCCAAATGTGTGGTTATATCTGATCAGTGTGCAGACCCCAATGTCAGCACTTGCCTCATGTATGCATAGGGATGGCCCTACTTAAAAATCTGTAGTACTCCCCAAATACTTATCTTTACTTTTTTTTCTATTTCTTTGATGACCCTTACTCCTATGATCTTAAGAATTTAAGGGTAGGGGCAGTTAGCTGATGTAGTGGTTAGAGCACCAGCCCTGAAGTCAGGAGGACCTGAGTTCAAATCTGGTCTCATACACTTAACATTTCCTAGCTGTGTGACCCTGGGCAAGTCACTTAACCCCAATTGCCTCAGGGAAAAAAAAGAATTTAAGGGTAGAAGGTTAAAAAATTATCTTGAAAAACAAATGAGAAAGCTGAGGAGGCCTAGAAAAGGTGAAACTATTTACTCAGCTGTAAATAAATAAATGAATCAAAAATCAAAATCCTCATCAAATGATTCTAAACCCATCCAGGTTATCTCCTCCTGGATATAGACAACTGGGGCTGAAAATTTCCGGCCAATTTTCTTCTCTACTACAGCTGCTGCTCCTACAAACTTCCCCATTTGTTCCCCCTTTTGTTAAAGGTACCAGTCACCCAGTTTCAAATACTTGGAAACATCTTTGTGGATGGTTCCTAGAGGTGAACAGATGCTTAGGACACAGACGGTTAGGACCCAGAGTCAAGAAGACCTCAGTTCAAATGCAGCCTCAGGAACTTAACTAGTTGTGTATTAGCCAGGCAAGTCACTCAACCTCTCTCAGACTCAGTTTCCTGATCTGTAAAATGAAGATAAAAGCATCTTTCTCTCAGAATTAATGTGAGAATAAAATGAGTTATTTGCAAAATGCTTTGCAAACCTTAAAGTGGTCTAGAAAAGCTAATAATTAGTAGTACATCCTCACTCCCATATCCAGTTACTTGCTGAGTTTTGTCAATTTTAATTGCATAACATATTTCCTCCCTGTCCTCTTCATTCATACAGCCACCACTTATTTTAGGTCCTCCATCACTTCTTTACTAAACTATTGCAACAGTTTTTTTTTCCTTTTTTGAGCCAGTCTAGATTAAGTGACTTGTCCAATGTCACACAGAGAGTATCTGAGCTGGATTTGAATTCAAGTCTTCCTAATTCCAGACCCAGTGCTCTATCCACACACCACCTAGCTGCCCCATGATAGCCAGCTAATGACATTCCTTTTATCCATTCTCTCCTCTGTCCAATTCATCCTCCACACAGTGACTAATATGCTTTTTCTAAGGTGCAATTAAGGCTATGTCATTCACCTGCCCTAAAAGTCTTCAGTGGCTTCCTCTGCCTATAGGACAAGGCACAAACTCCTTAGTTTGGCATCTGACTCCCCTCATCAGGTTCTCCCTACCTTTCCAGACTTCTTTCATACCTCTTTACTATATAAACTCATTTTTTGGCCAAACTAGACTCACTTCTTCCTGAGCTCAGTCTCCTTCCTCTTTACATTTACATGAGCCATTCTCCATATCCAGAATGAACAGTGTTGCTCTTTGTGACCCCGTTTGGGATTTTTCTTGGCAAAGACACGGAAGACGTTTGCCATTTCCTTCTCCAATTCATTTTACAGATGAGGAAATCGAGACAAGCAGGGCTAAGTGACTTGCCCAGAATCACATAGTTTATAAGTGTCTAAAGTCAGATTTGAACTCAGGAAGATGAGTTTTCCACATGGAAGGTCTGCCACCTAGCTGCCTCAGAGTATACAATAATCCACATCCATCACTGCCCTACAGAATATTCGTTTGTCCTCTAGTTTTAATTCAAATGCTATCCTTCTTATACCTTTCCTGATCATCCAGTTAGAGTTTTTCCCTTCTCAATTTTCTTTGATATAAGGAAAACATGCTTAAAAATCCACTACAATTTTCAGGACACCCTGTCTTTATTTGTATGCATGTTGTACAATACCCTTTCCCAATCCCTTCCAAAATGTAAGCTTTGTAACCATTTATTTTTGTCTTCGTATTCCCAGAATACACACAGTGTAGATCAGGCATTTAGGAAATGTTGCATTTTAATTTCCACTATTCTCTCGGTATCTCTCTCTCTGTCTTCTGTCTGTCTGTCTGTCTCTCTCTCTCTCTCTCTGTGTCTATCTCTGCCTCTCTCTGTGTCTTTTTTTCTGTCTGTCTGTCTCTGTCACACACACACACACCTTATTCTTGGGTAAAAAAAATAAAACTCTTAATATACTCATTCACACTCAGGTATGACTAAGACAGCTCAAGGTGCTATTTCTCTAAGAAATGGTTTTACTAGGAAGAAACTCCTCAGACAAAGGAATGACTCTCTAAGCGTGGATTTTTAGGTATTAGCTAGAGGGTTGGCCAGCATTTGGGGTGGAGACCCAGGCAAAAGGACCTTCTCCGGGCCTGGAATCCCACATAACTGCCAGAGGGAAACTGAAATTTGTAGAGATGGATAACAAAGAACAGGCTTAGCTAGTAAGGGATAAACTGCAGGAAACAGCAAGTCCCCTCTGAGAACTGAGTAAATGGAGCAAACCTCAGTTGCCGGGGATGGATCTGAAGGAGAGGGCCAGGATAGAGAATGGAGACTAAATCAGAATTAATATGAAAAAGACCTGGAGATTTTAAAGTAACAAAGCCATAGTATGAGTCAAAAGTAGGACACAACAATCAAAAAAAGTAAAGGGATCTTAATCAGCCCTAGCTAAAGTTGAGGTCCATCTAAAGGAAGCAATACAGTCCGCTATATTCTGGCCTGGTCAGATCACTATCAGACTGGTTTTTAATTCTGAACATCACATTTTAAAAGGGACACTGATCAACAAACTCCTGAGCATTCTAAAAAGCCTGGCAATACCAGGCTCAGAGATCATGAAGGCACTGGGGGTGTTTAGTTTGTAAAAGAATTAGCAGGGAACATTAATGTGATTTTAAAGAATCTGAAGAGCTGTGGGAGAAGTATTAAGCTTGTTTGGGGGGAGCATATCTAAGAGATCTGGATAAATGGTAATTTGCAGATTTCATATGTTAAAAAAAGTTTTCTAACAATCAGAGTTCAGGACAGGTGGACTGGGCTCCCCACTACTGGAAGCCTTCAGGGAAAGGCAGGAATGTTATATGGAGGTTCCTGCTCCAAAACAGATTGAGCAAGATGGCCTTTGGGTCTATATCTACAAGGGAGATTCTAGAGATAGAAAAAAAGAGAGTGAAGTCACAATAGACAGAGACAGAGAAGAAAAAGAGATAGCTGATGTCACAGCAGAGATGGAGACAGAGCTGATAGTACCACGGACAGAGATAGAAATAGCTGATGTCATGATAGACAGAGACAGAGAAGAAAAAGAGAGAGACAGATAATGGTACAATTGGATCTATACCTACAAGGGAGATTCTAGAGATAGAAAGAGAGACAGTGAAGTCACAATAGACAGAGAAAGAGAGAGACAGAAAAAGAGATAGCTGATGTCACAGTAGAGACAGAGACAGAAAAAGAGATAGCTGATAGTACCATAGACAGAGATAGAGATAGCTGATGTCACTATAGACAGAGACAGAGAAAGAAAAGGAGAGAGTAGAGACAGATAATGGTACAATTGGGTCTATATCTACAAGGGAGATTCTAGAGACAGAAAGAAAGAGAGACAATGAAGTCACAATAGACAGAGAAAGAGAGAGACAGAAAAAGAGATAGCTGATGTCACAGTAGAGACAGAGACAGAGCTGGTAGTACCATAGACAGAGACAGAGATAGCTGATGTCACAATAGACAGAGACAGAGAAAGAAAAAGAGAGAGTAGAGACAGAGAGACAGATGATGGTACAATAAAGCTAGCCAAAGAGACAGAGATGGCATGGTAAGTAGAGAGAATGACTAAATAGTGAAAAGGAAAATGGGAGAGACAGAGAAACAAAGAAGTTACAGTTCAGATAAAGAAATAAAGAGACACGAGACAGATCCCTGACACAAGCAGAGACAAAAGAAAGAATTATTAAGGAAGAGGAAATAGGAAATTGGTAAAAGGAGAGAGGGTATTCAGAAAGTGAATGAGGGACAGAGGCTGACAAAAGAGATGGGGAGGCTCAGGAGGCAACACATGGGTGTCAATCTCATTTCTGCAACAAATGCTAAGAAATCAGAGGCACCCACAGTATTAGCTAATAGTCTATGGTTCTGTGAGACATGCTAAAAGAAACCAGAAAATGGAAACACACACTCACACACACACAATCACTTACACACTCATATATGCTCACACTCACACTCACACATACTCCCAGGACAATGAACCAGAAGCCCTTTTACAGGACCCACAGAACTAGTCTTGGGTCTCCTCACTGAACCCCAGCCCTTCCCTGCCCTCAGTCCCTGCCACAGAATCTCCCCCGAGTCGGGTTTTTGTCCGGCTGTGGCCTGCCACCTTGTGGTAGGAAGGGGCCAGCCCAGTGTGGCTGGGGAGAATGAGGTGTCTTTTTGCATTCCCTTTCCCACCCCTAGCCTCCCCCTTCTCTTCCATCCCTATCTACCCCACCCCCGAAGTCCCAGTGATTCATTGAAGAGTCTAATAATGTGATTCATCTTTAATTAGGGGTTACCTCTGCATTAATTAGGGGCAGTTAGGTGGCTCATTGGATAGAGTGCCAGTCCTGGAGTCAGGAAGACTCATCTTCCTGAATTTAAATCTGGTCTCAGACATTTACAGCTGTGTGACCCTGGGCAATTAAAATTATTTTTTTGCTCAAGCCCCGGGTGCACCCTCTAGCCTTAGAGTGGAAGCCTTTTTTTTTTTCAATAAGTCAGGATCAATAAACATTTTTTCCTAGCATGTACTCTGTGCCAAGCCCTGTGCTAAACATTGGGAATACAAAGAAAAGCACAAGACCCATGTAAACAGATATATAAAAACAAGCTAATTCACATTAGAAAAAAAGGGAGATAGAGAAAGACTTATCATAGAAGATGAGATTTTCGCTGGGTGAAGGAAGCCAGAAGGTGGAAATGAGAATTCTGGGTGGGAGTCAGGAGATGGAACATCTTGTTCTAGAAACAGCAAGGAAGCCAGTGTTATTGGATCCAGGGTTGGAGGCAGTTTTGGGAAGGGCAGTGAGGATCAAGTGTAAGAAGACAGGAAAGGTGGGAGGAGGGAAGCAGATACACAAATAAAAAAGGTTTATATTTTATTCTAGATGTGATAGGGAGCCACTGGTGTTCATCAGAGGTGGGGTAGGGGATCTGGGGTCATGGGACTTTCTTTAGCACTAGGAGGATAGATGGTAGTGTAGAGATACTTGAGGCAGGCAGAGGCACTAGCAGATTATTGCAGTCATCCTGTTGTGAATTATGAGGATCTGTGACAGAGCAATGGGAGGGTCGGAGGGGAGAAGGGACTATAGGACAGAGATGTTGCAAAGGTAAAACTGACAGAATTTGGTACCATCATTTACTCTTTTCTTACCTCCCTGCAATTAACTTCCATGGTGGTACCTGAAAGAACCAAGACATTTTTTTTGCAATTTTTTTAACTTGCAATTCAGAGGACATGTATAGATAGAAATATATCTGAATACAATCTCAATTAGATTTTACTATAAGGCTCTTTTTATACACTAAAGCAACACTATCAAAGGAAATGCTTGCTCTCTTGTAATTGGCTACACTAATAAGATATAGCAGTACAGAAAAACAGACTGAGTTAAGAAATAACTGTAGTCAAAAGAAAAATATGTCATGTATGGTAGGGAAAATTAACTGCAGCTAACAAGACATCTGCACTTTTGGAAAATGATGAATGGCACAGAATATTTCTTCAGACATACTGTGCCATACACTGTACTTACTCAACAAACTACAGCAGTAATTACTTAAATGATAATTAGATGAAGTTACTTGAGTTCATAATGAAACTCCATATTTTTTGTCTCCCCTCTACCCTGTTAACACTTTCCTGTCTGAGGTCACCATTCAGATCTTCATTGTTTCATTCCTCTTTTTTCTCCACAGACTTGATCTCTTCTCTCATCCAGCCTGGAAGTGCAGCAGTCACTCAGTCAGCACAGCCTGACCCTACCACTGATCAGCCAGGAGCTTTGACCTTCTCTATTTCTGAACCTGGACATTTGCCCCTCATTAGGGAACTAGTGGACACTCTACCTCCTTCCTATTTCTCCCTTTTTGGCTTGAATCCACTGCAGCTCAGAATTCCCAGACTCAATCAATTTACCAGCCTCAGCTTCCCCAATAGCAGAGTCCAACATAAAGGCCTGACCTTTTCATTCATTCATTTGACAATCAACAAATATTTCTTGAACACCTCCTGAGTGCAGAGCACTGTTCAAGGGACTCAGATAAGAGTCAGTGCTTGCCAATATGGAGTTTATAATTCATTAAAATAAGACACAAAAAATAATGGTCAATTGATAATAAACAATATTATATGATAGTTACATTAGAAGAACTATTAAAATAAAGTGCTTGTTGAGGTCCATGGACAGGATTTGTTATTCATCTGGAACATCTGGAAAGGTTTTCTAGATTTATCAACTCTCTCACTCTGTCTCTCCCTCTGGCTCACCCTGAGGTACTAAATGGTGGGGACTTGGATAGGGGTGGGGCAGGAAATGGGGAGAGAGAAAGTTATGGCAGGAAAGTTGCCCCACTCCAAGCTGAAGAGAAAAGTAGACTTTCCTCACCACTGAGTCTACTCACCTTGCTCTGGGCTGAGCCAAATATGGTGGGAAGTCATTGAAGTCACTGCCAACCAGTGACAAGATGGCCACAACCAGGTATCAGGTACCTGGCTGAGCTGAGATCCTGAATCCAACCAGATCATACTAAGTATCTTACCTAGGCAGTGAATTCCAAGTCCAAATTTGTCCAGAGATTTTGCCTCTGTTGTTGATGGTTATTCAATCATTGAATCAACAGGCAACAAGTAAGCTCTTACAACCTGCCAGTTATAGTGCTAAGTATTGGGGATACAAAGAAAGCAAAAAACACTGTCCCTTTCCTCAAAGAGTTCACATTCTAATGGAGGAGACAACATTCAAACAATTAGGTAATACAAGATATATAGTATATAGTATGCAATATAATAAGTATATAGTATAACTACAATATATATGTACTTATATGCACATACACATATATACACATGTGAAATATTGGACATGTAGTATAAAGTATATACTGCATGTGTATATATAGATGTATAAGTATATATATTATATATATAGTATATATACTATAGATAAATGGGTATATAGTATATATTATAGATGTATATAGAGAGGAATAGTTATGTTGCATATATAATGTATATAGCATATATGTAT